>JAGKQL010001350.1:10028-21509 GCA_018398635.1 Cyprinodon brontotheroides
TTTCCTCCTCTAAATAAAAAATGGATGACGGAGGAGACTCATCCACGACCTCCGACACTAAACTCTCCTCCTCTTGCATGTTTCCGCTGTCCATAGCGTTCCTTGACAGCGTCGTTTCTAAGTCACCAATTTAGTGCTACTTGGTCCCAATGGAATTTCCCATTGGGAACCTGCTAGCACTAAGCTGCTAACTGGTTAGCAAGATGCTTCAGAGACACTGGCCATAACCAAATGCGCTTACGAACCTTCCACCACAACAATCCCGCCCCCTTGATAAACGACCAATCACATTCACTTTATGCACTCGTGTAAAGTCGGGCACCACTGGGAGAATTCTTGTCTGTTGGTTTGCTGAGACAGCAGGTGTGGAAGGAAATCAGACATTCCTCCTCCAAGTGAAACTCTGAAAAGGAGAAATTTAAAGGTTTTTTAAGAAAATAAGATTGTTTTTTTTCCCAAAAAATACAAATGGGACAAAACAGAACAGTTACTCTCAAAATGTTTCTTTAAATTCAGAAGTTTTGCAAAGTTCCATTTCCTGATAGCAGTTTTTGTTTTCACGTTTTGTCAAATTTCCGTTAACAAAACTTCTTTTGTTGCACTAATAATGGAATAAATTTCACCCCATACCCTCCCGCCCCCATCTGTATCCGATGATAGAAATTATAGAAATGCTGAAATTACAAAACAAAACATATTTTTTCTCAAAAGGATGTTGATCTTTAATGTTTTTCTGCTCTGTCGATGTTACCCAGGAAAAAAACAGCACATGCCATCCACGCCGTGCTGCACCTGCCCCCACTGCTGCAGCAGATGAATGATGCGGCAGCAGCATCAGCCAGGTGATCTGCTCTGAGTCTCAATGAGCCCCCCCTCCCCTCCCTGGCTCTCTCTCCATGGGGAAGCAATAATCTCCAACGTGACGACCGAAGGCTATTTGAGCGCTCCAAGACGCAGCAACCTGCCAGATCCTGGAGAGCTTGGAGAGTCGCACTGCTTCACTGAACAGAGCTTGTAGGTGAGTCTCAGCTGCTGGAGGCTTTATCTTTAACTGCTTAGTTTAAACCAAACTGAAGGTAGAGACTTTTTTCCTGTTTTTTCTCCTGGTTTTAAACCTGACCTGAATTTGTGATTATTTCCATTGCAGCTTTAATTTATTTATTTTAAACCTGTTGCTGCAGCCTCTGATGCTGCATGATGCATTACTCTCAGTTACTAGAGGAGCATCTTTCTTATCTATCACTTCATTTATAAGACAAATTCCTAGTTTTTTTGTTAAAACACTTAAGATTAAAACAATATAAGAGTAGGAATTATTAATTTTTATCCTGTTTGCAGCCTGTGATGCTGCATGGATGCTTTGCTCTCTCTGTTACTAGAGAGCATCTTTCTTCTTATCTATCACTTCATTTTTAAGAAAATCTTAGTTTTTTGTTAAAATACTTTAGATTAAACAAATATAAAAGGAGAAATGTATTTTTCATCCTGTTTTTGCAGCCTCCTGATGCTGCATAGATGCATCTTTCTCCTCAAGCATTAGAGGGACATTCTTATTATCTATCACTTCATTTATAAAGAAAAATTCCTATTTTTTTTATAAAACACTTTTAGGATTAAACAATATAAGAGTAGGAATTATTTCTTTTCATCGTTAAGGCAGCCTCTGAAACTGCATCCATGCATTTATCTTTTTTGTTTAAATCAAATTGTTGCATTTTTCCTTGCAGAGCTTCTGTTTTGCTAACATCTCCACTTATTGCTGCGGGATCTTATTAATGTCGGGAAAAAGGAAAACTGGATTTGCTCTCAAAGCTCCATTAAATTAACTTATTTTTAGAGTTTTAGTTTTTATTTTACTACGAGCAAATGGTTTGGGCTTTGAGAAGATCAGATCAGGAGTCACTTAATCTCTTATATAAGAAAAGCCAGAATTACTCCTAATCCTCATCAGCACCTTTTAGTTTTAACTTCTCTTTCAGGAACTTTGATTTAATCATAATTTCTTCGCATTTCTAGCTTTGCTTTGTTGATGCACAGATGTCAGCATCTGCAGCAAACTGAGACATGGCTTCAGATCAGATTATGGCGCTCACCTTTTGTCTGTCTGCCTGCTCTGTAAGACCGCTCAAGCTGCTGTGCAGCAGACACATCAACCTTCATAACCGCTTTGTCATGACTTCACTAATCCTCATAACCGCCTGGATATATGATATCATCGTGATGGAGGAGGCGGCACACTGATCAGGATCTGGTCCCATGCAGCCTTAGACACTGATAGGAGGGAACCAGGTCACCGCGGAGCTTCTTTTCCTCGCCAACATCTACGCTTTGCTTCGTTCTGTTTCGCCTTTGGAAGGGGAAATCCCCCAGCTGCAGAAATGGGTCGCCAGGAGGGCTTACTCACGCTTCGGAAGAAGAACACGAAAACATCCAGGAGATTTTTGACTTCATTGAAGAGTTGGGATCGTAAGTATTTTCCGGCGGTGAAAAGTTCTGCACAGCTGGAGGTAAAGGAAGAGATTAGTGGTTTGATTTCGATTGAGATAAGAAGGCCTACTTTGTTTAAGTTTTAGTCCGACTCTCCTGATGGTGTTCATTCACTAAAAAAGGAGGCCATCTGTCACTATTTTCCTTTCAATAAAAATATATAATTATCTGGGAAAAATGTGTCACTATGAGACGCAAGTAACCCATTAATCCTAATAGGTTTTGTCACATTATGAACAAATTTATAAGCTTTATTTAAATCATTTTATCAATTGAGGGTAAAACTCAAAGCTAAAAATTCACTTCACAAAAAAAATACAGTTTATAGAAAGAAGAAATGTAAAAAAAAAAATTAAAAATGATCTGAACATTTAGTCTTGACTTCTAAAAATACATTAAAATGATCTTCTTGTTTTGTTAATATATTGATTAATCACCATTAATCGCTTGTTAAAGTTCGCTAACTAATTTGGTAATTGAATTGGTATCCTGAGGCCAAAATATATTATAAAAAACGTCTCACTAAAATGGATGTTTGTGATATTTAATCATTTATTTAATACATGATACAAATAATAAATATACTATTGAATTGTAAAATGCATAAATAATCAAATGTCCTATTATTTGATAAAAAGATTAAAAATGCTTTAATATTTACACATTATTGGCTTACAAGCTGACTTGACTACATGTATATAAACGCTTATTTTCTTTTCATCTCTTTGCCATTTAAAAATTAATATGAAATATTTAATTTCTTTTAAATCCTAAATACTTTTTCTTAGAAATGTGCTTTTTAATTAATAAAAAGAATCCATAGATTAATAGATTGCTACAGTAATTTAAATATGTTGCCCTAATTTTAGGCAAGGCAAAGCTAAACTCCCTTATTATTTGGCTACACAACTATTCTATATTCTATATTTCTATATTTCAGAGTTCTATGATTTTGTGTTTTTGTCCAAAAATGTTATGGGAAAATTGTCGCCATTTTTGTGACCTTCTCACCTTCCGCTAATGTTTCTAAAAGAGAAAAGCTCATTTTTAAAACACATCCACGTAGATCTGAATTATCATTTGCTCCAAAAACGAGAGTTTTATCTGGTTTATATCAAGATCGATGATGAGAAGAGAAAATTCAGTATTTATGTTTGATCAATGAGAATTCTCAACCAAATGCATTTACTGTGAATCCTTCAACCAAAGTGGCGCTCAATAACATCCACGGTTTTTAACACCTTCACCTGATTCTTTTGTTTTCCCATCAGAAGTCATGAAGTGAGTTTCTTCAGCAGGTTGAATATTTTAGAGAGTAGAGTTTTCCTCTGCAAACATCAGCAACCGTATAAGACTGAAGGAGTCTGTTTTCTTTAAGAAGTTTTTGTGTTTTATTTCCCCAGAACGACCTGCAAAACTAAAAGCTTAGGCTTGCACTGGAAAACTATCTAGAAATAAGTAAAATGTCTTAAATTAAGTGTTTTTACCCTTAATTTGAGTAGGTAAATGAGATGATTTGCCATCGGAATAAGTATTTTTTACTCTTAAAATAAGATATTTAAATAAAATGCACTTGAAATAAGACAATGTAATTGTGTTTTCTTATTTTAAATGTAAATTTTCTTGTTTCATTGAAAATGTTCTTGTTTTACTTCCTCAATTCAAGAACAATGCACTTATTTTAAGAAAAAATACTTATTTAGATTTTGAATTTTTCCAGTGTAATGTGCCTACTGGGGAAAAAGATCTAGAAATAAGTAGAATTTTCTTTTAAATTAAGTTTACTTACCCCTTAATTTGAGTAAGTCAATGAGGTAGGATTGCCAATTGATCGAGTATCTTTTACTCTTAAAATAAGATAATTAGGATAATTTGCACTTGAAATAAGACAATGCAATTGTGTTTTCTTATTTTAAGTGTGAATTGTCTTGTTCCATTGGCAAAATGTCACCTTACCTCCCTCAAACCAAGAACAAATGCATTTATTTCAAGAAAATGATTCTATCTAGATCATCAATAGATGATCTTTAAGGATTTATGGGTGGCCGATAAAAACAGCTTTTTAAAAAGTTCAATGAGTAAAAACTTTGTGTTTTCATTGCATTGATTTAAAAATCAAACAGCTTAAATAATAATAATGCTTTAGTAACTAAATATTTTGCTATTATATTTGCTATTCTTATACATATACAGAAGGAAAAGATATATTAGTAGAATTAAAACACATTTCAATATGTATGGCGAAAGCACATGGCTTTTGCACTCAGTCCTAAACATTTATTATTTACGATAAACAAATGGTTTTTGAACATTATAATGTTCAAACCTGCTTCCATAAAAAAATATTCAAATTAAACAAAAGAACATGTGAAAATATTGTGAAACATGGCTGTCAAGGTTAAAAGTTTTTCTTTTTTAGTTTCAGTTTATTTTAGGTTTTGTTTTAAACAAAATTTACCTTATAAATATAAATGCCTTCACCTTTTGGAACTAATACTCATATCAGCTAATATACCAGCTTGTTTTAGTCGTCCATAATGCTGCCTGAATATTTGTTATTGGCATTTAAAGCTCACTAATGAGTAATAAAGGCAAACTGAGCCACAGAAATGCAAATATTGCAGTTAAAATCTACCAATATTAAATCCGACACCTCAAATAAATAATGCTTTATTAACTGCATATATTGTCTTCTAGTTTATTAAGGAGAAATATATATATATATATGCTATATTAATTGATTAACTGTAGTAATTTTGGTAAATTGAGACATAAAATGCAAAATAACTGCAGTTCAGATCAGTTTTGACCTTTTTCCATCTCTGAAAAGTGTCAGCTTCTGAACAGATGGCAGCTTGATCATCATGTCTGCCTCCAAACCTTGACACCTGTCTATGACCTGACCCGCTCAGTGTCATGCCCCCCACCCCTTGCCCACAGGCTCAGAGCCCTGACCTTTGGGCCTGGAGGCCTCAGCTGGCGCTGTTTCCATTAAGGCCAGGGATAAATGGTCCTAATCCTCCCGCTGGAACAACTATTCCCAGACTGGGGCTGAAGATAGCATGGGACAGGACGAACGCTGCCAGAGCAAAATAACAGACTTCTGACATGTGAATAGTTGCTGCAGACTTAATCAGAGATCTTAACCTCATGAGGAGGTTTTCTTTATTTTTGTTCAGGGAATTCTAAGAAACTCAAATCTGGAAATCTAGATGCTTTAAATAGGAGTGATTTTAAACACTTGGTGTTAGATATATTTGATCAGAATAAAAGCTGCAGTGCTTTTTCCAGGGCCGCTGTATGAGGAATTTCTCGTCTATTATTTTTTGCAAGAAAAGGAGATCTTCCTCAATGGAATTTATTAATAAAAATAAAAATCAAGATCAGAAAATTACAATAAAAAAACTTTCATTCAAAAAAAAAAAAATTTTTTTGTTTGAAATAATCCAAATTAATAAAAATAAAAATAAAAAATTTCAAAAATAAAAATTTTCCAGATTCAATTTCCTTCAATTTGGGGGCCTTCCCTCTGGAGTGAAGAGTAAAGATGCATTTCTATTGGTCTGTTTGGTGTTACACTGAAAAAATCAAAAAATCTAGATAAGTAATTTATTCCTGAAACAAGTGTATTTGTTCTTGAATTGAGGAGATAAAAAGAGACATTTTGCCAACGGAACAAGACAATTTAGATTTAAAATAAGAAAATAAAATTCCATTGTCCTTATTACAAAATGCATATTATCTATCTATCTTACTTTAAGAGTAAAAACACAATTCCATTGGCAAATTATCTAATTTACCTACTCAAATTAAGGGTAAATACACTTAATTTAGGAAATTTTACTTATTTCTCATTCTTTTTCTAGTGTATAAATACCTTTTATTGGTCATGACTGAGCGCTGTATTGGGCTTGGAGCCAAGAGAATGATCTGTAAATATGTGAAACACAAACTGAAAAATAAAACAACAAAACAAAAAATCAGAAAAAAAATTTAATCTGATCATTTTCATAAAAAAATTTAAAATAGAAAAATCTGGAAAAAAGCCTTGAGATATGTGAATTGATATTATTAGAACATTAACTGAACAAACTGACCAGAGGCAGAGGAAAAGCAGCCATCTGTAGAGGAAACGCTCATTTCCTCCCACCCAGAGAAGAACCTAGAAAGCGTTTCTTAGGAACACCCATCTCAGCGTCTCACTGTCTTATGTTCCCTCGTGTGTCTTTCAACAGGGGAAGGCTCTCTGAGGTCTTCATGGTGAGAGAGCGAAGACAGGAAAGACGCTTTGCTATGAAATGTATATAAAGAAGAAAAAAGAAGAGGACATCAACCTGAGAACGAGATCGCTGTGCTGAGAAAGTAATGACTGTTTAATTAACCTCCCACTCTGCATCTGCAGAGACTGACCTCTATGGCGGCTTAAACCAATGCCTTTTTCTTTCCAAACAGAATCCAGCATGAAAAATGTTGTTGGGATGGAAGATTTCTACCTAAAGCCGGACTTCCATTACTATCTCATCATGCAGCTGTGAGTTTCTGTTTGATCCTCCCTCCAGACAGAGATGAGTGGGTTTGAACAGTGTCCTGTCTCTACCCAGCGCAGGTATTAACTGTTCGACCGTATTCTGACCGAGGCGCTTATTCAGAGAAGGACGCCAGCAGGGTGATCCAGCAGGTGCTGGAGGCCGCCGGCTACCTGCATCAAAAACGCATCGCCCATCGAGACCTCAAGGTGAGACCCAGAAATAAATAAGCAGTTTTTGAATGCCATCAGTGCTAACAGATGGTCGCCATATTTCAATTTATTCAGTTTATTTCCTTATAGCGCCAACCACATCATGTCATTCAAGGATCATCCAGTCAGATTGATTCAAAAGTTTTCTTATCTAAGGAAAACCAGCTGATTGTATCCACTCAATAACTCAAATGCAATCCCTCAGACTAGGTATACTTGTAGCTTACAGTGAGAGGAAAACTTCCTTATAACAGGAAAAACCTCCAGCAGAATCCGGTTCAGTGTGAGCGCCATCTGCTGACGAACCCACATGCCAACCCCCACGCCAGAGTGACGGCGAGAGCACATCCAACCAGCCACAACCAGAGAGACAGGGACCGCACTGGAAAAGGGGCCCATCTCAAAACATCTATAAAAAATTTTTATTTTTTGATCTGGGAGGTGGAATTTGGTCCCCAATTTTAAAGATTTGAATTTTCGCTGCTAGGTTCCAGTTGCTTTTTCCTACTTTTAGATTTAGATATTCTGACTAAAAAAGTGAAACGCGACCTCACATCTGCAGCTTCATTTTCTTCTTACACTGTCTGAAAACTGTTTTAGAGAAACTATAAAACGAACTATTGAAATCTGGGATATAAAGATTAATTCTATTCTCCACGCTGATTATAAAAGCAACACAGCAAGTAACTATCAATTTATAATTTGACCTTTTTAAATATTTTTTTTTTTTTTCCTTAATACAACACTCAGAGCTTATCAATGCCCATGGAGGCTGTATATGCCAAATTCAGCCATTAATTTTTTTTCTATTTCTTAATTTTTTTTTTTTTAAACCAAAAAGATTTTGAAACTGAAAGCATAAAATAAAATGTAACAGAACAATTAAAACTGTAAAAAAAATTTGAACAAAAATTATATTTAAAAAAGATTTGAAACTGAAAAATTTATTAGAAAAAGCATTTTTGAAACTGTTTTTAATCAGAAAACAAGATTTAAACTAAAAAAGAAAACGTTATTTTCAATTCTATATATTTTTTAAGACATTTTTAATTCCCACCGTTCATGAGAATGCAACACATGGGAAATACTTTTTTCAGGTGCCCTAAAGTGTCAATCATCAACCCAGATTCACATTTTTAGTCCCCCCAATCAGACGGGGTTTAAGGGTCAAAAACGCATACATTTCTAAGCCAAGCTTTTGTCCAAAAGTTTAACAGAACATGTCAAAGAAATTAGCTCAATCAACTAAGTTATGATTTTTTAAAAAATAAAGTTTTGAGGGCTGCTTTTTGTTTTTATTCTGTTTCGCTGTAAAGCTAAAGCTCCACGGTTGGTACTAAAGGTTTTAGAATCAATAGGACAGGTAAAAAGCTCCCTTCTGCTTTTTACATTTTCCACCCATCTGATCCATCATCAGTGATACTTTTAGAACAAATGAACATGACAGTCGACAAGTTTTTAACAGCTTTTCCCATCTGCCCCCTCACAGGCCAGAGAACATCCTCTATTACAGCCAGGATGTATAATTCCCAAGATCATGATCAGTGACTTCGCCTGTCAAAGATGCATGAAAATGGCATCATGTCTACAGCTCCGCGGAACCCCCAGGTTACGAGGTAAGGGACTGAACTACAGCATTGCTATGAAAGTACTAAAACCAGAAATAATCTGATTCTTCTCATTCTCAGCGCCTGAAGTTCTAGCACAGAAGCCCTACAGCAAGGCAGTAGACTGCTGGTCCATCGGGGTTATTACCTACATCTTGTAAGTATCCTTTTGTTTCTTTTAGCAAATGCATTTTCACATTACAGACGGAACGATTTCTTTACTCATTCATTCATTGAAAAAAAACAAGAGGCAAGAAATATGGGATTAAAGGGATGCAGACAAAAAAAACGCATGTCCAAATGTATGGAGTGATATTTGTTCCATTATTGTTGCAAGCAAAGAACACATTTTGTAAATGGAAAATTTTAAAAATGCAATCCAAAAAAAATTTTTTCTTCCATTTTCTTTGCTTAATTTTTTCAAATGGTGTTTTTTACTTTGTGAAATTTTACATTTCTCAAACTTTATGATGACCAATGATTTGGAAAACAAAATTGGAAAGAAATACAATATGTAAAATCTAAATCTGAAAAATAAAATTAGAAAATATAACATCTTTAAAAAAAAGAAGAAAAAAAACGAAAACAAATCAAAGAAAAAAGGAAAACGAATTAATTTAGAAAAATAAAATCAGAGAATTCAGAAAAGTTATTCTGAAACCTATTCTTAATCAAGACGTTTTTTTTTTTTTTTTTACTTTTTAAATTCCAAATAAAAACGTGTTCTTTGCTTAAAACAATAATGAATCAAACTTCACTCCATAGATGGGGCTAGAGTCAACAAATATTCATGATGAGACTTAAATATGAACATATAAAATATCTGATATAAACACATGTCCATATTGTGAACATGTTTAAAGTGAATCAAAGTGTGCAGCAGCTCCCTCTACTGGTAGTAAATATCATTACACAGCCTGTGTGTCTTTAAAGGAATAATTAATTCATGTTTTTATTACAGACTCTGTGGTTATCCTCCGTTTTATGAAGAAAGTGAAACCAGACTCTTTTCCAAGATTATGAAGGCGCAGTATGAGTTTGATTCACCCTTTTGGGATGACATATCAGAATCTGGTAATTTTACTGACTTCTATCTAAAAAGAACTTCTTCATTTTAGTGTTTATTTCTCTTTGCCCCTCTAAGTTTCCTACTTTTACTCTGCAGCAAAGGATTTCATTCGCAACATGATGCAGAAGAACCCCAGCATGCGTTACTCCACAGAGCAAGCTCTCAGACATCCTTGGTGGGTTGGACTCATTTACTTTCATAAAAAACGATAAATCTGCTCAGACGCCCTAATGTGGGGGTCTTCAACAGGAGGTCCACGACCCCTATGGGGTCCACGGAGGAACTGCATGGGGGTCGCAAAAGTTTTGGTTGATTAGACTTTTTTAAATTGGGGGGAAGCTGGGCACCGTTTCATCCACAACACCTATCCCATCAACCAGGAATCAGAAATACTTTATAATCCCAGGGAGGGATTACTTTAGTTACATTACTCCATCTGTAATAGAGTGACTATAAGAGCAGTTTGATAGAACACTATTCCATACATTATATATATAGGTAGAGGTCCCCTGCTCAGGTTGGGGTTCCTTGCCCTGAAGATTCCTGCTTTAGAGAATTAGATGACGACGGTTCGCATCACAGAATCGTAACGACTCTAATCTCCCACCTTGAAAGCGTCTAAAGCTTTCTTTGTTGTTCGTTTTCCAGGTTATCGAAAATCTGCCGGCAGCCAAGACATCTACTACTCCGTCAGCATTCAGATCCAGAAGAACTTTATGTCCAAGTGGAAGGTCAGTCCGCACTGATTCCTGGCTTTAAAGTGATGTAACGTTAAGTTCTGCGATTTGGGCCCGTTAACAGGTGTTTGCCTAAAATCCCTCGACAAGGCCAGTTGATTACTTTATGTGCTGACGTTAAAAGTTACCTAATGAGGGCGGTTTTTTTACTAGCATTGAGAACAAGAACTGATCTGGTATTTTTCTTTATTATTATTTCAAAATTAAAATTTCCAGTGAAGGAAAAATAATATGAAACAAAGTCTGGTTGCCTTTCGGAGTTCAAACTGCTTTGTGGTGTAGTATGGAATGAATTTTGTTCCAATTTTTTTTTAAACAATTCTTTTATAAACAGAAATGTAAAATTAAATAAATAGAAATTTTAAAAAGAGAAAAAGAAGATATAATTCTATATATAATTGAAAAAAAAAAATAGGAAAATGGAAATTAGATTTTTTTTGTAGTTTTGTAAATTGAAATAATAAAAAAAAACATTTTAAAAGTGGAATTTCATATTTTGTTTCTGGAAGTTTTGTAAATGGAAATAAAAGATGTATGATCAAATTCTGTAAAGAGAAATCTGAAAGGTGCGATGTTATCCAAAAATTGTAACTTTAAAAAAGTTCTGGGCGATTTTTGAGAGTAAGTTTCTACGTGAAATGGACATTTTGGGGTACAGAAAATAAATAGAACAACAGCTCTTGTAAACGCAAACCTGGAAAAAGTGCACCTTTTAAAATCTGAAATTTAATTTTTTTTTAATACTTTTGTAAAATAAAATAAGAAAAAAGGGTCAAATTTTGTAAACAGACATTTGAAAAAAAATGTGATCCAAAAATGTAACTTTAAAAACTTTCTTAATCA
>JAGKQL010001351.1:0-20248 GCA_018398635.1 Cyprinodon brontotheroides
GTTGCTGTCATTTTGCACATCTCTCATGTTGCTGCTATTTTCAAATATCCATTACTGTAAAAATATCCATAACTGGATATTAGTTATTTATTCTCCAGGTGCACAGTTTGATATTGATAAAACCCTTTACATTATTTTATTGTTCGAGCAGCCTTAACTCTTCCTTATGTTCTATACAGATTGTGTGTGACACCCATTTTCACCAAGCTTTCTACTGCAGTAAACTTGCTCACAGGAGGGATTAATAGATTTTCTATTCTATTCCATAAATGGGGTAAAAAGATATAAGTAAAATCTAAACAACGTATGTATAAAAATGTATCTGCCAAATTAAAATACTTAATTAAGCATATTGTGCAAAACAGCAATAAAAAATGTAAATCCTATTAGCTTTATACTTTGTAGTCCCCACCCCTGCAGATATATTAGAATCTGTCCTTAAATTACAGCCAAACTTCCACATTGTTAACAGATAAAAAACCAGAAAGGACCGATCCTGGGATATTGCATAGAGGGCATAGGAGTCTGGAATCAGGTCCAGACCTCGGCGCCGTGCTATGATGTAATGCGTCCTTCGTTATCTGACCTTCTGAGGACATGGTGCATTGAAGCCCGAACAGGGCCAACATTTACTTCCATAAACATGCAGCACCATTTCGCTACTTGTGATGTCATTGCATCCTCTACTATGCATGCAGGGCAGTTAAACTGTATTAATGCAATTCACACAGGGAGATCACATACAAGATCCCTGAAGACTCAGATCTTAGAATGCTGTCACCTTCAAATTCGTCTGTAAGCAGAACCAAATTTCCCGTCCCCAGAGCACTCTCACTGTCATTAAATAAACCACGCTCCCTTTGTCAAAATGTAAAGTTAAAGCTTTCAGAAGTTTTTTTTTATGTGTTTTGGCAAAACTTTCATTCCTGAATCCCTGTTGCAGCTCCAAAGGTTCAATGAAAACTGGGACCTTGTATGGAACTGATGAACCAACAAGCTCTCCAGAGAATATGGACTGATCATGTTCAATGGGGCGCTGCAAATACCACTTAATGTCTGGGTTGTAATGTATATCCTCTGTGTTTTTAAGGTTTATTTGAATGTTGAAATGCCCCTCTCCAGACTAAAAAACAATTATAACTATTGATATTAATAGAGAGGTCAAACAATGGCTACTCTCTAAGACTTTTTTTTTTTTTGAGGATGCTGGATAATTTAATTTGGTCATTTTTATTGAATTTTTTTTCTGAGAACCCAATTCGTCAAGTTATTTCTGTTGGGCATGGTGATAAAACCTGTTGGGTTGTAATTTCTATAATGCTATGTTGCTTTATCTGGGGCTATCCAACATCTTGGGTTGATGTTTGAACATGTGCAACAAAGCACCGCCCACCAACTGGACCTCAACATCTGATGACACCAGACCAAACAGACTCAATTTAGCTCGAAGCAAGGTTTGTGACATACTCTGAATTGAAACATAAAAAGGTTTTTAACATTATGAGGTGTTTATCAGGGTTAACATGGGGTGCAAGTTTTGAATCACTTCAAAAGATTTGTGTCGTTATAATTCGGTCAAGAGTGTGGAGTAGGCAGGGCTGGTCCTAATTTTAGCGTGCGAGGGTTGGCCCTCCTTAAATCGGCCCCAACACTTACTCTCCTGAAGCACCTGCATGTGACAATAAGTAACTCAAGGACTTTAAGAAGTTATACAAAAGTTAACTGCTAAATTGATGCATGCAGTATACATAGGCCTTCCTTGTCATGCACATCTTTTTGGCGGTTGGCATATGGTGTAATTTTATATTTCTTCAAACTGTAAAATTGCAACAAACCAAATTATAATAAACTAAAATGCTATCTTTGAATCAACCTATGATGTTTCTCTTAAATTTGAAAAAAAATGTTGCAGTGCATGTAGCGGGGTTTTGCATCTGGTTACATTATTCCCTTTCATTGCCCACATGCCACCTAGAATGTATTCATTCTTGAAGAACCACCTGTCTGCCTCCTCTATATTGTATTGCTTTTTGTTGGTGTTTTGACTTACTTGTATGAAGGACCAACTCTGCCATATTTAAAAATAAATACAGAAATAAATAAATGCTCAATAAATGTATAAAGCATACAATTAATTGCCAACAAAAAGTGAGACATAAATGTATATAACTTTTAATTAGCTTCTTTATTTATTTGCCTTTGTAATATTTCACCTTATTTATTTTTCTGTCCTTTATAATCTTTAACTTTATTTTTTAATTACTTATATTTTTAAGTATTTATTTATGTGCATGTTATTATATTTTTTGTCTGTTTTATTCTTCTTTCCTTTGCATTTTTTACCTTAGTTATTTTCTTCGCTGTTTATTTCTCTCTGCCTTTTTACATTTCTCTCTGCCCTTTTTTTTCATTTCTATTATGCATTTCTACCTCATTATGCAAATGAGGAGGGGTGTCGTAAGAGAGTCAACTTCTGCTCATTGGTTGGCTTGGCGGTCAAAATCTTCTTAACTCACAGAGCTCAGAGTACTAAGTTAAATGTTCTCACTTTCTGTTGCTGTTGTTCCAATAAAGTATGTTTTACTTTTAAGATAATTTGAAGTGATGAATGTTATACTTATATTTAAGCATCACCATATGGCCCATTCACAGATTTAATGCGTAATTTAAAAGAAAATGTGACGAACTCCGAGAGGACCGTGGCAAACTTCAGCGGGATTTCCAAGCTGAATGGCAGCCAGGTCTAGCCACACCAGTATCTGCAGCGGCCCTCTCGGCATAGCCGTGTGTGGCTCTGCATGTTGGTTAGCATTTTACTACATCGGTCGAATCTACAGGAGAGACCTCCTGCGAGGAGTCTGAAGTCATTAGAGAATGGTAGGGACTTTGCCAAACTTTGCAAATGCAACAACAAAATCAGCCATCATAGCCTGGCTATAGACCTGGCTGCCGTTAGCCTCTGAACTTCTGCTGGTTGCCGCGGTCCTCTCAGGTTCGGAACATTTTCTTTTTAAATTACGCATTAAAATCTGTGAATGGCCGGCCATATGGTGATGCTTAAAGTATGGGTTCTTGCCTCAAATGATCTTAAAACATTACTTTTGACCAATTGAACAACAGCAATGTAAAGTAGAACATTTAACTTAGTACTCTGAGCTCTGTGAGTTAGAAGATGGACAGCCAAGCCAACCAATGAGCAGAAGTTGACTCTCTAGGACACACCCCCTCCTGCATTTGCATAATGAGATAGAAATGCATATACAGAAATGTAAAAGGGCATAGAGAAATAAACAGCGGCAAAGAAATAACTAAGGTAAAAAAATACAGATGAAAGAATAAAACAGACAAAATATAATAACATGCACATAAATAAATACTTAAAAATATAAGTAATTAAAAAATAAAGTTGCCCATTATAAGGACAGAAAAATAAATAAGGTAAATATTACAAAGGCAAATAAATAAAGAAGCTAATTAGAGAGAGTTATATACATTCATGTCTCACTTTTTTGTCAATTAAGTGTATGCTTATACATTTATTGAGCATTTATTTATTTCTGTATTTATTTTTAAATATGGCTGAGTTGGTCCTTCATACACTTGGGCTTACGTTGTACAGTGTAAACACTGTCGCGGCTTGGGGGTATAGGGGGGATTGTGGGCCTATGTACATGGAAAAACGACAGGGCCGAAAATCTTTCCCAGTTGGACCCTGGGTGGAGGGCAGTGTTTCCCAAACCTTTTTTGACCTGTGAACCACTTTGGAAATTTTTTTCTAACAATGAACACTCCTCTCACTCAACAGTATTGATGATTGCCTGAGAGTGGAAAGTACAATAACTGATTATAGAATAAAATCTATTTTACTTCATCTTTTAATTTGATCATTTAATTCTTAGGCATGTTATTTTTCCATCTCAAATTAAGAACAATATAAATAAGTTGCCTGGAAGTTGGTAAGGAATTGTAATAAATACAGAATAAATTATATTATAAACCTGTATTTATAACTGGAGCTCCTCTGAGTAACTCCCCTATAATCACATTTAAACTTGATGAATTATGAACAAAAATTACTGTATTAGTTTTACTTTGTTTTCATCCAGACACCTGAGCTTCTTTGATGAGCTCCGATAGCTCAGTGTGAAAAACAGCTGATCCCAGGCTGTTCTCTACATCCAGTCTGTTCCTCTGCTTGTCAAAGTTGAAGGTCAAAGCTCGACGAAAAATCAAACACGTTGACAAAACCTTGTTTAATTTTTTCAGTTGGGTCCTTCTCACAAAACAGAAACAGATCCAACACATATTATTTTACAACCTAAGAGATAAAATATTTCCCTGTACTCCTTGCAATGAACTTCCTTGGGATCACTAAGATGTACGAATACCCTGGTTGGTAATCTCTGAGATTGTAGGGTTCACTTAGCCTAAAACTAGGTTTTATCACCTCCAAAGTTTCAGGAGTGAGTTTTCATCATAAAAGGTGCGCATAAGTCAAAAATGAAAAAGGCTGGGACCTTTTTTTGTCTGATTTAGACAGTGGCAAAATTCTTTTTATTTTCCAAATTTACATTTCAAATTGAATTTGGTATGTATTTGACAAGTGATTTTGAAAATAAATCTTAAATGTCTTTTTCTTTTTCATTTAATTGAAGTGTTAGGCTGGAGCAGTGTTGAAAAAGAAAATGAAAATGCAAACAAGATTATTGATTACTAATTTTATTTATGAGTCAAACAATAAGCCAGATTCTTGAAACTAAAAAGCATTTCTGAAAATGCCTTTTCATTTGAAATATGAGTAACGATTGCTTCCATGCCCGGTTAGTCCATAGCTGCTCATGGTAGTCCTTGTTTGACCCTTGTGGCTGCTCTCCTTGATTGGTCCTTGGTTTTGCCCCTATTTCCTTGGCTGGCCCTTGACTCTTCCTTGGCTAGTTCTTGGTTGCTCCTTGGCTGGTTCTTGGCTGGTCCTTGGTTGGTATTTGGCTGGTTCTCTGTTGGTCCTTGGCTGTTCCATAGGCTGGCACTTGGTTGGTTCTTGGCTGTTCCTTGGCTGGTTCTTGGCTGGTCCTTGGTCTTTCCTTGGTGGGTCCTTGGCTGCTCCTTGACTTTTGCTGCCCCTTGATCGTTCCCTCGGTGCTCCTTTATTGGTCCTTGGCTGGTCCATGACTCGTCCTCTTGCTGGTCCTTGGCTTTTTCTTGGTTGGTCCTTTGCAAGCACATGACCGGTTCTTGATCCTTGGTTGATCATTAGCTGCTCCATGGTTGATCCTTGGTTTGTCCTTGGTTTGTCCATGGTTGGTCCATGGCTAGTCTATCGTTGGTCCTTGTTTGGTCCTTGGTCCTTGGTTTCTCCTTGATTGGCCCATGGCTGGTCCGTGGTTGGTCCACAGTTGGTTGTTGACTGGTCTAATGTTGGTTCTTGGTTGGTCCTTGGCTCTTTTCGTGACTGGTTCTTTGTTGGTCCTTACCTTGGCTTTGGCGCTCCTTCATTGTTCCTTGGTTGGTCCACGGCTGGTCCTTGATTGGTCCTTGGGTTGGTCCTTGGCTGGTCCTTGGCTGCACTTGCTTGGTCCTTGGTTGGTCCTTGGCTGGTCCTTGGTTTGTCCTTGGCTGGTCCTTGGCTGGACCTTAGCTGGTCCTTGGTTGGTCTTTGGTTGGTCCTTGGCTGGTCCATGGCTGGTCCTTGGCTGGTCCTTGGTTGGTCCTTGGCTGGTCCTTGGTTGGTCCTTGGCTGGTCCTTGGTTGGTCTTTGGGGTTTTGTCCTTGGTTTGTCCTTGACTGGTCCTTGGCTGTTCCTTTACTGTTCCTTGGCTGGTCCTTGGCTGGTCCTTGGTTTGTCCTTGGCTGGTCCTTGGCTGGACCTTGGCTGTGGTCCTGGTTCCAGTCTTGAATACTTGGTCCTTGGTTCAACTTGGTTGGTCCTTGGTTGGTCCTTGGTTGGTCTTTGGTCCATGGTTGGTCCTTGGTTGGTCCTTGGCTGGTCCTTGGCTGGTCCTTGGTTGGTCCTTGGTTGGTCTTATGGGTGGTCCATGGCTGGTCCTTGGTTTGTCCTTTGGTTGGTCCTTGGCTGGTCCTTGGTTTGGTCCTTGGTTGGTACTTCACCTTGTCCTTGGCTGGACCTTGGCTGGTCCTTGATTGGTCCTTGGCTGGTCCTTGGTTGGTCCATGGCTGGACCTTGGCTGATCCTTGGTTGGTCTTTGATTTGGTCCTTGGCTGGTCCATGACTGGTCCTTAAGCTGGTCCTTAGCTGGTCCTTGGTTTGGTCCTTGGCGCTGCTCCTTTGACCGGTCCTTGGTTGGTCCTTGGCGGCTGGTACTTGGTTGGTCCTTGGTTGGTCCTTGAGTTGTGTCCTTGGCTGGTCTTTGGCTGGTCCGTGATTGGTCCTTGACTGGCCTGGCCTGGCTGGTTCTTCATTTGGTCCTTGGCTGGTCACTTGGCTGGTCCGTGACAGGTGCTTGGTTGGTCCCTTGGCTGGTCCTTGGTTGATCTTTTGTTGGTCCTTGGTTGGTCCTTTGCTGGTCCTTGGTTGGTCCTTGGATGGTCCATGACTGGTGCTGGTCCTTGGTTGGTCCTTTGCTGGGTCCTTGGTTGGTCCTTGGCATATTAAAAGGTCCTTGACTGGTTCTTGGGTGGTCCTTGGCTGGTCCTTGGCTGGTCCTTGGTTGGTCCTTGGCTGGTCCTTGGCTACGCTCCTTGGCTGGTCACTTGGCTGGTCCTTGGTTGGTCCTTGGCTGGTCCTTGGTTGGTCCTTGGTTGGTCCATGGTTGGCCCTTGGCTGGTCCATTGACTGGTCCTTGGTTGGTCCTTAGCTTTGGTCTATAAACATAAAGTCCTTGGTTGGTCCTTGGCTGGTCTTTAGCTGGTCCTTGGCTGGTCACTTGGCTGGTCCTTGGCTGGTCCTTGGCCTGGTCCTTGGTTGGTCCTTGGCTGCTCCTTGGTTGGTCGCTCGGCTGCTCCTTGGCTGGTCCTTGGATTGTCCGTGGCTGGTCCTTGGTTGGTCCGTGGTTGGTCCTTGGCTGGTCCTTGGTTGGTCCTTTGCTGGTCCTTGGATGGTCCGTGGCTGGTCCTTGCCCTGGTCCGTGGTTGGAGGGTCCTTGTCTGGTCCTTGGTTGAGGTCCTTGGTTGGTCCTTGGTCGGTCCTTGGGTGTGTCCTTATTTGGCTTTCCTTGACTGGTCCCTGGATTTGGTACTTGGCTGTTCCTTGGCTGGTCGCGTTAGCTGGTCCGTGACTGGTCCTTGGCTGGTCCTTGGCTGGTCGTTAGCTGGGCCTTGGCTGTGTCCTTGGGTGGTCCTTGGATTGCAGGCCATGGCTGGTCCTTGGCTGGTCCTTGGATGGTCCATGGCTGGTCCTTGGGTGGTCCTTGGTTGGTGCTTGGCTGGTCCTTGGCTGGTCCTTGGATTGGTCCATGGCTGGTCCTTGGCTGGTCCTTGGATGGTCCTTGGTCTGGTTCCATGGTTCGGTCCTTGGTTGGTCACTTAGCTTGTCCTTAGTTTGGTCCTGGGGTTGGTCCTTGGTTGGTCCTTGGTTGGTCCTTGGCTTGGTCCTTGGCTTTAGTCCTAAACTGGTCCTTAGGTGGTCCTTGGGTGGTCCTTGGATGAGAGGGTCCATGGCTGGTGCTTGGCTGGTCCTTTGCTGGTCCATGACTGGTCCTGTTGCTGGTCCTTGGGTGGTCCTTGGTTGGTCCTTGGCTGGTCCTTTGTTGGTCCTTGGCTGTTTCCTTGGTTGGTCCTTGATTTTG
The DNA here is from genome assembly GCA_018398635.1 of Cyprinodon brontotheroides. Lineage (NCBI taxonomy): Eukaryota > Metazoa > Chordata > Actinopteri > Cyprinodontiformes > Cyprinodontidae > Cyprinodon > Cyprinodon brontotheroides. Next base: position 7,743 of record JAGKQL010001351.1, read on the forward strand.
TCCTTGGCTTGCCCTTGGTTGGTCCTTGGTTGGTCCTTGGGTGGTCCTTGGTTGGTCCTTGGCTGGTCCTTGGCAAAGTCCTTGGCCTGGTCCTTGGTTTGGTCCTTGGTTGTGGTCCTTGGCTTGGTCCTTGGTTGGTTATATGGCTGGTCCTTCTTAAGTGGTCATAGTTGGTCCTTGGTTGGTTGTTGGTTGGTCCTTGGCTGGGGTCCTTGTCCTTGGTCCGTGGCTGGTCCTTGGCTGGTCCTTGGTTTGGTCCTTGGCTGGTCCTTGGTTGGTCCTTGGTTGGTCCCTGGTTGGTCCTTGGCTGGTCTGTGACTGGTCCTTGGCTGGTCTTGGCTGGTCCTTGGCTGGTCCTTGGCTGGTCCTTTGCTGATCCATTGGTTCTTGGCTGGTCCTCTGGTTGGTCCTTGGCTGGTCCTTGGTTGGTCCTTGGCTGGTCCGATGGTTAGTCCTTGGCTGGTCCTTGACTGGTTCTTGGTTGGTCCTTGGTTGGTCCTTGGCTGGTCCTTGGCTGGTCCTTGGTTTTGGTCCTTGGCTTGTCCTTGGTTGGTCCTTGGCTGGTCCTTGGCTGGTCCTTGGTTGGTCCTTGGTTGGTCCTTGGCTGGTCCGTGGCTGGTCCTTGGCTGGTCCTTGGCTGGTCCTTGGTTGGTCCTTGGTTGGTCCTTGGCTGGTCCTTGACTGGTGCTTGGATTTGGTCCTTGGTTGGTCCTTGGCTGGTCCTTGGTTGGGCCTTGGCTGGTCCTTGGTTGGTCCTTGGTTGGTCCTTGGCTGGATCTTGGCTGGTCCTTACCTTGTCTTTGGTTGGTCCTTGGCTGGTTGACTGGTCCTTGGCTGGTCCTTAGTTGGTCCTTGGCTGGTCCTTGGCTGTTCCTTGGATTTGGTCCTTGACTTGTCACTTGTTTGGTCCATGGATTTGGTCCTTGACTGGTCCATGGCTGGTCCTTGGTTTGGTCCTTGGATCCATGGTCCTTGGATTTGGTCCTTGGTTGGTCCGTGGCTGGTCCATGGCTGGTCACTTGGTTGGTCACTTAGCTGGTCCTTGGTTGGTCACTTGGCTGGTCCTTTGCTCTTTCCATGGTTGGTCGCCTTGGTTTGCCCTTGGTTGGTCCTTGGATGGTCCTTGGCTGGTCCGTGACAGGTCCTTGGCTGGTCCTTGGGCTGGTCCTGAGGTTTGGTCCTTGGCTGGTCCTTGGCTGGTCTGTGGTTGGTCCTTGGCTGGTCCGTTGGATTGATCCTTGGTTGGTCCATGACTGTTCCTTAGCTGGTCCTTGGCTGGTCCTTGGTTGGTCCTTGGCTGGTCCTTGGGTTGGTCCTTGGTTGGTCCTGGGCTGGTCCTGGGTTGGTCCATGGATTTGGTCCTTGGCTGGTCCATGGCTGGTCCTTGATTTGGTCCTTGGCTGGTCACTTGACTGGTCCTTGGCTGGTCCTTGGCTGGTCCTTGGTTGGTCCTTGGTTGATCCATGGCTGATGCTTGATTTGGTCCTTGATTTGGTCATTGGCTGGTCCTTGGTTGGTCCTTGGCTGGTCCTTGGTTGGTCCTTGGTTGGTCCTTGGATGGTCCTTGGCTGGTCCGTGACAGGTCCTTGTTTGGTGCTTGGCTGGTCCTTGGCTGGTCCTTGGTTGGTCAATGGCTGGTCCCTGGATTTGGTCTGCAGTTTGGTCCTTGACTGGTCCATGGTTGGTCCTTGGGTTGGTCCTTGGCTGGTCCGTGACTGGTCCTTTGCTGGTCCGTTGGATGGTCCTTGGTTGGTCCTTGGCTGGTCATGGCTGGTCCCTTGGTTGGTCCCTTGGCTGGTCCTTGGTTGGTCCTTGGCTGGTCCTTGGTTGGTCCTTGCTTGGTCCTTGGCTGCTCCTTGGTCGGTCCTTGGTTGCTCCTTCGGCTGGTCACTTGGCTGGTCCTTGCGTGGCTTGGTCCTTGGGTTGGTTCTTGGCTGGTCCATGACTGGTCCGTGGCTGGTCCTTTGCTTGGTCCTTGGCTGGTCCTTGGATTTGCTCCTTGGTTGGCCCTTGGCTGGTCTTGGTTGGTCCTTAGTTGGTCCTTGGTTGGTCCTTGGCTAGTCCTTGGCTGGTCCTTTACTGGTCCTTAGCTGGTCCTTGGCTGGTCCTTGCCCCACTGTCCTTGGCTGGTCCTTGGCTGGATCACTTGGCTTGGTCCTTGGTTGGTCCTTGGATTTGGTCCTTGGCTGGTCCTTGGCTGGTCCTTGGTTGGTCCTTGGCTACGGTCCTTGGCTGGTCCTTGGTTACAGTCCTTGGCTTTTGGTCCTTAGCTGGTCCTTGGTTGGTCCATGGATTTGGTCCTTGGCTGATCCTTGGCTGGTCCTTGGTTCGGTCCTTGGCTGGTCCTTGGCTGGTCCTTGGTTTGGTCCTTGGATTTGGTCCTTGGATGGGTCCTTGGCTGGTCCTTGGTTGGTCCTGGTCCTTAGCTGATCCTTGGTTGGTCAATGGTTCAGTCCTTGGCGGTCCTTGGCTTGGTCCATAGCTGGTCCTTGCTGGTCCTTAGTCCTTGGTTGGTTCTTGGTTTGGTCCTTGGCACTGGTCCATTGGCTTGTCCTTGGTTGGTCCTTAGCTGGTCATTGATTGATCCTTGGTTGGTCCTTGAGCTGGTCCACGGCTGGTCTTGGCTGGTCCTTGGCTGGTCCTTGGCTGGTCCTTGGATTTGGTCCTTGGTTGGTCCTGTGTTTGGTCCTTGGTTGGTCCTTGGCTGGTCCTTGGCTGGTGCTTGGCTGGTCCTTGGTTGGTCCTTGGCTGGTCCTTGGTTGGTCCTTGGCTGGTCCTTGGTTGGTCTTGGTTGGTCCTTGACTGGTCCTTGGTTTGTCCTTGGTTGGTCCTTGGCTGGTCCTTGGTTTGGTCCTTGGCTGGTCCTTGGCTGGTCCTTGGCTGGTCCTTGGTTGGTCCTTGGACTTGGTCCTTGGCTGGTCCTTGGCTGGACCTTGGTTGGTCCTTGGTTGGTCCTTGGCTGGTCCTTAGCTGGTCCTTGGCTGGTCCTTGGTTGGCTGGTCACTTGGCTGGTCCTTGGTTGGTCCTTGGTTGGTCCTTGGCTGGTGCTTGGCTGGTCCTTGGTTGGTCCTTGGCTGGTCCTTAGTTGGTCCTTGGTTGGTCCTTGGCTGGTCCTTGGTTGGTCCTTTGTTGTGATCCTTGGCTGGTCCTTAAATGGTCCTTGGTTGGTCCTTGGCTGGTCCTTGACTGGTCCTTGGCTGGTCCATGGCTGGTCCTTGGTTGGTCCTTAGCTGGTCCTTGTCCTTGGTTGGTCCTTAGCTGGTCCTTGGTTGGTCCTTGGTTGGTCCTTGGCTTGTGCTTGGCTGGTCCTTGGTTGGTCCTTGGCTGGTCCTTGGTTTGTCCTTGGCTCCATTGGCTGGTCCTTGGTTGGTCCTTAGCTGGTCCATGGCTGGTCCATGGTTGGTCTGTGGCTGGTCCTTGGTTGGTCCTTGGATTTGGTCCTGGTCCTTGGCTTGTCTTTGGCTGGTCCTTGGCTGGTCCTTGGTTTGGTCCTTGGCTGGTCCTTGGCTTGATCCTTGGCTGGTCCTTGGCTGGTCCCTTAGCTGGTCCTTGGTTGGTCCTTTGCTGGTCCTTGGCTGGTCCTTGGTTGGTCCTTGGTTGGTCCTTTGCTGGTCCTTGGTTGGTCCTTGGCTGGTCCTTGGTTGGTCCTTGGCTGGTCCTTGGCTGGTCCTTGGCTGGTCCTTGGTCTGTAGTCCTCCTGGCTGGTCCTTGGCTGGTCCTCTGGTTGGTCCTTGGATTTGGTCCTTGGCTGGTCCTTGGCTTTGGTCCTTGGCTGGTCCTTGGCTGGTCCTTGGCTGGTCCTTAGTTGGTTCTTGGATTTGGTCCTTGGCTGGTCCTTGGCTGGTCCTTGACTTTGGTCCTTGTTGTGCTTTGGTCCTTGGCTGGTCCTTGTTTGGTCCTTGGCTGGTCCTTGCCTGGTCCTTGGATGGTGGTCCTTGGCATGGTCCATGACTGGTCCTTAGCTGGTCCTGGGCTGGTCCTTGGTTGGTCCTTGGTTGGTCCTTGGCTGGTCCTTGGCTGGTCCTTGACTGGTCCTTGGCTGGTCCTTGGTTGGTCCTTGTTTAGGTCCTTGGCTGGTCCTTGGTTTGGTCCTTGGTTGGTCCTTTGCTGGTCCTTAGTTGGTCCTTGGCTGGTCCTTGGTTGGTCCTTGGCTGGTCTTGTCTGGTCCTTGGTTGGTCACTTGGCTGGTCCGGTAGCTGGTCCTTGGTTGGTCCTTGGCTGGTCATAGTTGGCTGGTCCTTGGTTGGTCCTTGGCTGGTCCTTCGAGCTGGTCCTTGGCTGGTCCTTGGCTGGCTGGTCCTTGGCTGGTCCTTGGTTGGTCCTTGGCTGGTGCTTGGTTGGTCCTTGGCTGGTCCTTGGTTTGTCCTTGGCTGGGTCCTTGGCTGGTCCATGGCTGGTCCTTGGCTGGTCCTTGGTTGGTCCTTGGCTGGTCCTTGGGTTGGTCCTTGGTTGGTCCATGGCTGGTCCGATTCCTTGGATGGTCCTTGGTTGGTCCTTGGTTGGTCCTTGGTTGGTCCTTGGCTGGTCCTTGGCGTTGGTCCTTGGCTGGTCCTTGGCTGGTCCTTGGTTGGTCCTTGGCTGGTCCTCGCTGGTCCTTGGTTGGTCCGTGTCTGGTCCTTGGCTGGTCCTTGGTTGGTCCTTGGTTGGTCCTTGGCTGGTGCCTGGCTGGTATTTGGCTTTTCCGTGACTGGTCCTTGATTTGGTCCTTGGTTTGGTCCTTGGCTGGTCCTTGGCTGGTCCTTGGCTGGTCCTTGGTTGGTCCTTGGCTGGTCCTTGGTTGGGCCTTTGCTGGTCCTTGGCTGGTCCTTGGATGGGCCATGACTGGTCCTTGATTGTGGTCGCCTTGGTTAGTCCTTGGCTGGTCCTTTGCTTTGGTCCTTGGTTGGTCCATGGCTGGTCCTTGGCTGGTCCTTGGTTGGTCCATGGCTGGTCCTTTGGTTGGTCTTTGGCTGGTCCTTGGCTGTGGTCCTTGGCTGGTCCTTGGCTGGTCCTTGGTTGGTCCTTGGTTGGTCCTTTGCTGGTCTTTTGGCGTCAAATCACTGGTGTAGGCTGGTCCTTAGTTTGTCCTTGGTTGGTCCTTGGTTGGTCCTTGGTTGGTCCTTGGCTGGTCCTTAGCTGGGTCCTTGGCTGGTCCTTGGATGGTCCTTGGCTGGTCCTTGGTTGGTCCTTGGATGGTCCTTGACTGGTCCTTGTTACTGGTCCTTGGCTGGTCCTTGGTTTGGTCTTTGGCTGGTCCTTGGTTTGGTCCTTGGGGCAGTCCTTGGCAAGTCCTTGGTTGGTCCTTGGATTTGGTCCTTGGCCGGTACCTTGGTTGGTCCTTGGTTGGTCCTTGGCTGGTCCTTGGCTGGTCCTTGGTTGGTCCTTGGCTGGTGCTTAGTTTGGTCCTTTGGTTTAGTCCTTGGTTGGTTTGGTCCCTTGGCTGGTCCTTGGCTGGTGCTTGGTTTGTCCTTGGCTGGTCCTTGGCTGGTCCTTGGTTGGTCCTTGGCTGGTCCTTGGATGGTCCTTGATTGGTCCTTGGCTGGTCCTTGGCTGGTCCTTGGCTGGTCCTTGGTTGGTCCTTGGCTGGTCCTTGGCTGGTCCTTGGCTGGTCCTTGGTTGGTCCTTGGCTGGTCCTTGGCTGGTCCTTGGCTGGTCCTGGCTGGTCCTTGTTGGTCCTTGGCTGGTCCTTGGCTGGTCCTTGACTGGGTCCTTGGCTGGTCCTTGGTTGGTTCTTGGTTGGTCCTTGGTTGGTCCTTGGCTGGTCCGTGACTGGTCAAAGTGACTGGTCCTTGGCTGGTCCTTGATTTGGTCCTTGGCTGGTCCTTGGCTGGTCCTTGGTTGGTCCTTAGGCTGGTCCTTGGCTGGTCCTTGTTATGGTCCTTGGTTGGTCCTTAATTGGTCCTTGGTTGGTCCTTGGTTGGTCCTTGGTTGGTCCCTGGCTGGTCATGGGTGGTCCTTGGTTGGTCCTTGGCTGGTCCTTGGCTGGTCCTTGGTTGGTCCTTTGGTTGGTCCTTGGCTGGTCCTTGAGCTGGTCCTTGACTGGTCCTTGGCTGGTCCTTGGCTGGTCCTTGGTTGGTCCTTGGCTGGTCCTGGCTGGTCCTTGGCTGGTCATGGCTGGTCCCTTTGGCTGGTCCTTGGCTGGTCCTTGGACTGGTCCTTGGATTTGGTCCTTGGCTGGTCCTTGGCTGGTCCTTGGTTGGTCCTTGGCTGGTCCTTGGTTGGTCCTTGGCTGGTCCTTGTTTGGTCCTTTGTTGGTCTTGGCTGGTCCTAGCCTGGTCAGTTGTTTTGGTCCTTTGATTGGTCCTTGGTTGGTCCACAGCTGGTCCTTGGTTGGTCCTTGGTTGGTCCTTGGTTGGTCCTTGGCTGGTCCTTGGTTGGTCCTTAGCTTTGGTCCTTGGCTTGGTCCTTGTTTGGTCCTTGGCTGGTCCATGGCTGGTCCTTGGCTTTGTCCTTGGCTTGTTTGGTCTGGTCATAGTTGGTCCTTGGCTGGTCCTTGGTTGGTCCTTAGCTGGGTCTTGGGTTGGTCCTGGTCCTTGGCTGGTCCTTGGCTTGTCCTTGGTTGGTCCATGACTGGTCCTTGGCTGGTCCTTGGCTGGTCCTTGGTTGGTCCTTGCTGGTCCTTGGTTGGTCCTTGGTTGGTTCTTTGCTGGTCCTTGGTTGGTCTTTGGCTGGTCCGGTGGCTGGTCCTTGGTTGGTCCTTGACTGGTCCTTGGCTTGGTCCTTGGTTGGTCCTTGGCTGGTCCTTGGTTGGTCCTTGGCTGGTCCTTGGCTGGTCCTTGGTTGGTCCTTGGTTGGTCCGTTGGCTTTGGTCCTTTGGTCCTTGGTTGGTCCTTGGCTGGTCCTTGGTTGGTCTATGACTGGTCCTTGGCTGGTCCTTGGTCCTTGGTTGGTCCTTGGCTGGTCCTTGCTTCTGGTCCTTGGCTGGTCCTTGCGCTGGTCCTTGGTTGGTCCTTGGCTGGTCCTTGGTTGGTCCTTAGTCCTAGTTGGTCCTTGGTTGGTCCTTGGCTGGTCCTTGGATTTGGTCCTTGGTTGGTCCTTGGCTGGTCCTTTGTTGGTCCTTGGCTGGTCCTTGGTTGGTCCTTGGATTTGGTCCTTGGAGCTGGTCCTTGGCTGGTCCTTGGTGGCGGTCCTTGGTTGGTCCTTGGTTTGGTCCTTGGCTGGTGGTTGGTCCTTGGCTGGTCCTTGCGCTGGTCCTTGGTTGGTCATTGCTTGTCCTCGTGGTCCTTGGGCTGGTCCTTGGCTGGTCCTTGGCTTGGTCCTTGGCTGGTCCTTGGCTGGTCCTTGGTTGGTCCTTGGCTGGTCCTTGGCTGGTCCTTGGCTGGGTTTGCTGTCCTTGGCTGGTCCTTGGCTGGTCCGTGACTGGTCCTTGGCTGGTCGTTGGCTGGTCCTTGATTTGGTCCTTGGCTTTGGTCCTTGCCCAGCTGGTCCAAGTGGTTGGTCCTTGGTTGGTCCTTGGCAGTCCTTGGTTTGGTCCTTGACTGGTCCTTTGTTGGTCCTTGGGATGTTTGGTCCTTGGTTGGTCTTTGGTTGGTCCTTGGCTGTGGTCCTTGGTTGGTCCTTTGCTTGGTCCTTGGTTGGTCCATGGCTGGTCCTTGGCTGGTCCTTGGCTGGTCCCTTGGGTTGGTCCTTGGCTGGTCCTTGGTTGGTCCTTGGCTGGTCCTTGGCTGGTCCTTGGTTGGTCCTTGGCTTTGTCCATGACTACTGGTCCTTGGTTGGTCCTTTGGTTGGTCATTGGTTGGTCCTTGGCTGCGTCCTTGGTTGGTCCTTGGCTGGTCCTTGGCGTGGTCCTTGGCTGGTCCTTGGTTGGTCCTTGGTTGGTCCTTGGATTTGGTCCTTGGTTGGTCCTTGATTGGTCCTTGGATGGTCCTTGGATTGGTCCTTGACTGGTCCTTGGCTGGTCCTTGGATGGTCCTTGACCTGGTCCTTGGCTGGTCCTTGGTTGGTCCTTGGCTGGTCCATGGCTGGTCCTTGGTTTACATTCTGCTCCTTGGACTGGTCCTTGGCTTGGTCCTTGGTTGGTCCTTAGCTGGTCTTTCTTGGTTGGTCCTTGGTTGGTCCTTGCTTGGTCCTTGGCTGGTCCTTGGTCCTTGGGTTGGTCCTTGGATTTGGTCCTTGGTTTGGTCCTTAGCTGGTCCTTAGCTGGTCCTTGGTTGGTCCTTGGCTGGTCCTTAGCTGGTCCTTGGCTGGTCCTTGGTTGGTCCTTAGCTGGTCCTTGGCTGGTCCTTGGTTGGTCCTTAAGTTGGTCCTTGGTTGGTTCCTTGGTTGGTCCTTGGCTGGTCCTTGGTTGGTCCTTGGCTGGTCCTTGGCTGGTCCTTGGTTGGTCCTTGGCTGGTCCTTGGCTGGTCCTTGGGTTTGGTCCTTGGTTGGTCCTTGGTTGGTCCTTGACTGGTCCTTGGCTGGTCCTTGGCTGGTCCTTGGTTGGTCCTTGGCTGGTGACTGGTCCTTGGTTGGTCCATGGCTGGTCCTTGATTTGGTCCTTGGTTGGTCCTTGGTTGGTCCTTGGTTGGTCCTTGGCTGGTCCTTGGTTGGTCCTTGGTTGGTCCTTGGTTGGTCCTTGGTTGGTCCTTGGATTTGGTCCTTGGCTGGTCCTTGGTTGGTCCTTGGTTGTGCCCTTGTTTGGTCCTTGGTTGGTCCGGTTGGTTGGTCCTTGGCTGGTCCTTGGTTGGTCCTTGGCTGGTCCTTGGCTGGTCCTTGGCTGGTCCTTGGCTGGTCCTTGGCTGGTCCTTGGCCGGTCCTTGGTTGGTCCTTGGCTGGTCCTTGGCTGGTCCTTGGCTTGGTCCTTGGCTGGTCCTTAGTTGGTCCTTGGCGTTTTGTTTGGTCCTTGGTTGGTCCTTTGGCTGGTCCTTGGCTGGTCCTTGGTTGGTCCTTGGCTGGTCCTTGGTTGGTCCTTGGTTGGTCCTTGGCTGGTCCTTGGTTGGTCCTTGGTTGGTCCTTGGTTGGTCCTTGGCTGGTCCTTGTTTGGTCCTTGGCTGGTCCTTGGCTGGTCCTTGGCTGGTCCTTGGTTGGTCCTTGGCTGGTCCTTGGCTGGTCCTTGCTGGGGTCCTTGGTTGGTCCTTGGCTGGTCCATGGCTGGTCCTTGGTTGGTCCTTGGTTTGGTCCTTGGCTGGTCCTTGGCTGGTCCTTGGCTGGTCCTTGGCTGGTCCTTGGTTGGTCCTTGGCTGGTCCTTGGCTTTGGTCCTTGGTTGGTCCTTGGCTGGTCCTTGGTTGGTCCTTGGTTGGTCCTTGGCTGGTCCTTGGTCTGGTCCTTGGCTGGTCCTTGGTTGGTCCTTGGTTGGTCCTTGGTTGGTCCTTGGCTGGTCCTTGGCTGGTCCTTGGCTGGTCCTTGGTTGGTCCTTGGCTGGTCCTTGGTTGGTCCTTGTGGCTGGTCCTTGGCTGGTCCTTGGCTGGTCCTTGGTTGGTCCTTGGTTGGTCCTTGGCTTGGTCCTTGGATTTGGTCCTTGGCTGGTCCTTGGCTGGTCCTTGGCTGGTCCTTGGCTGGTCCTTGGCTGGTCCTTGGTTGGTCCTTGGTTGGTCTTGGCTGGTCTTGACTGGTCCTTTGGTCCTTGGCTGGTCCTTGGCTGGTCCTTGGTTGGTCCTTGGTTGGTCCTTGGCTGGTCCTTGGTTGGTCCTTGGAGTTTGGTCCTTGGCTGGTCCTTGGTTGGTCCTTGGCTGGTCCTTGGTTGGTCCTTGGCTGGTCCTTGGCTGGTCCTTGGCTGGTCCTTGGTTGGTCCTTGGCTGGTCCTTGGCTGGTCCTTGGCTGGTCCTTGGTTGGTCCTTGTGGTCCTTGGTTGGTCCTTAGCTGGCTGCAGTTGGCTACTGGTCCTTGGTTTGGTCCTTGGCTGGTCCTTGGCTGGTCCTTGGCTGGTCCTTGGTTGGTCCTTGGTTGGTCCTTGATTTGGTCCTTGTGCTGGTCCTTGGTTTGGTCCTTGGATTGGTCCTTGGTTGGTCCTTGGCTGGTCCTTGGTTGGTCCTTGTCCTTGGTTGGTCCTTGGTTGGTCCTTGGCTGGTCCTTGGCTGGTCCTTGGTTGGTCCTTGGCTGGTCCTTGGCTGGTCCTTGGCTGGTCCTTGGTTGGTCCTTGGTTGGTCCTTGGTTGGTCCTTGGTTGGTCCTTGGTTGGTCCTTGGCTGGTCCTTTGCTGGTCCTTGGATTTGGTCCTTGGCTGGTCCTGACTGGTCCTTGGCTGGTCCTTGGTTGGTCCTTTGGCTGGTCCTTGGCTGGTCCTTGGTTGGTCCTTGGCTGGTCCTTGGTTGGTCCTTGGCTGGTCCTTGGCTGGTCCTTGGCTGGTCCTTGGTTGGGTTGGTCCTTGGCTGGTCCTTGTTTTGTCCTTGGCTGGTCCTTGGCTGGTCATTGGTTGGTCCTTGGTTTGGTCCTTGGTTGGTCCTTGGCTGGTCCTTGGTTGGTCCTTGGCTGGTCCTTGGTTGGTCCTTGGTTGGTCTTTGGCTGGTCCTTGGTTGGTCCTTGGTTGGTCCTTGGCTGGTCCTTGGTTGGTCCTTGGCTGGTCCTTGGCTGGTCCTTGGTTGGTCCTTGGTTGGTCCTTGGTTGGTCCTTGGCTGGTCCTTGGTTTGTCCTTGGTCATTGGTTGGTCCTTATGGTTGGTCCTTGGTTGGTCCTTGGCTGGTCCTTTGGCTGGTCCTTGGCTGGTCCTTGGCTGGTCCTTGGTTGGTCCTTGGTTGGTCCTTGGCTGGTCCTTGGCTGGTCCTTGGTTGGTCCTTGGTTGGTCCTTGGCTTGGTCTTGGTTGGTCCTTGGCTTCCTTGGCTGGGCCTTGGTTGGTCCTTGGTTGGTCCTTGGCTGGTCCTTGGCTGGTCCTTGATTTGGTCCTTGGCTGGTCCTTGGTTGGTCCTTGATTGCTGGTCCTTGGCTTGGTCCTTGGCTGGTCCTGCGTGCTGGTCCTTGGCTGGTCCTTGGCTGGTCCTTGGATTTGGTCCTTGGCTGGTCCTTGGTTGGTGCTTTTGTTGGTCCTTGGTTGGTCCTTGGCTGGTCCTTGGCTGGTCCTTGCTTGGTCCTTGGTTGGTCCTTGGCTGGTCCTTGGTTGGTCCTTGTTTGGTCCTTGGCTGGTCGCCTTGATTTGGTCCTTGGCTGGTCCTTGGTTGGTCCTTGGTCCTTGTTGGTCCTTGGCTGGTCCTGGCTGGTCCTTGGTTGGTCCTTGGCTGGTCCTTGGTTGGTCCTTAGCTGGTCCATTGAAGTTGGTCTTTGGCTGGTCCTTGGTTTGGTCATTGACTGGTCCTTGGCTGGTCTTTGGTTGATTCTTTGCTGGACCTTTGACTGGTTCTTGGCGGTCCGGGTTGGTCATTGGCTGGTCCTTGGTTTGGTCCTTGGAATGGTCCTTGGCTGGTCCTTGGCTGGTCCTTGGCTGGTCCTTGTGTTGGTCATGACTGGGCCTTGGTTGTTCAGCTTGGTTGGTCCTTAGCTACATTCCATGACCGGTCCTTGAACTGGTCGTGGCGTGCCAAACGACCACAGTTGGTCCTTGGATTGGACCTGCGCCAAGTCATTACTTGGTCATGGGCCCAGGTTGTGCCAGCTGATTCTTTGGCTTGTCGTCCTTGGTTGGTCCTTGGTTGGTCCTGGCTGGGTCCTTGTGTTGGTCCCTGGTTGGCCCTTAGCCTTGTCTTTAGTCCTTGCATGCTTGATTTGGTAATGCCTAGGGTCCTTAGCTTCTGGTCCTTATTGTGTGGCTAGCGCATGGTTGGTCCTTGCCATTTGTCCAGTGCGTTGGTCCTTGGCTGCGGCAGATTATGGTTGGTCGCTTGGTTTGGTCCATGACTGGTCCTTGGTTGGTCACTTGGCTGGTCGCATGCTTTAGGGTCATTGATTTGATGCTTGGTTGGTCGCCGCCGACTGCGGTCCTTAGAATGGTCATTGGCTGGTCCTTTTGTTGGCGCGGCTACAGTTGGTCTTTTGTAGTTTGTTCACTTGGCTTGTGCCTGCCGGCACGGTCCTTAAACTTTGGTCCTTGCACTGGGTCCTTGGTTGGTCGCTTAGTTGGTCCTTGGCTGGGTCCTTGGGTTGGTCCTTGGTTGGCCCATGGACAGGTCTTTGGATTTGGTCCTTGGATTTGGTCCTTGGCTGGTCCTTGGTTGGTCCTTGGTTGTCCTTGGCTGGTCCGTGACTGGTCCTTGCTGGTCCTTGGTTGGTCCTTGGCTGGTCCTTGGCTGGTCCTTGGCTGGTCCTTGGCTGGTCCTTGGCTGGTCCTTGGTCCTTGGCTGGTCCTTGGTTGGTCCTTGGCTGGTCCTTGGTTGGTCCTTGGCTGGTCCTTGGCTGGTCCTTGGTTGGTCCTTGGCTGGTCCTTGGTTGGTCCTTGGTTGGTCCTTGGCTGGTCCTTGGTTGGTCCTTGGCTGGTCCTTGGTTGGTCCTTGGTTGGTCCTTGGTTGGTCCTTGGCTGGTCCTTGGCTGGTCCTTGGCTGGTCCTTGGTTGGTCCTTGGTGGTCCTTGGTTGGTCCTTGCTGGTCCTTGGTTGGTCCTTGGCTGGTCCTTGGCTGGTCCTTGGTTGGTCCTTGGCTGGTCCTTGGCTGGTCCTTGGTTGGTCCTTGGCTGGTCCTTGGTTGGT
>JAGKQL010001353.1:6496-54476 GCA_018398635.1 Cyprinodon brontotheroides
GGTTGAAAAACTCACTACGTAGACAACCCCAAAGAGAAGCACTTGGCAATTGAAAAACCATGAGTGTCTCCATTGGAGGGTGTCTAAGAAGTGCCTCATGCTAAAGAGCTTGTCTAAATTCTGCAGCAGATTTAGTCATATTTTCAAAACCAACAATCCATGTGGCACGTCTTGAATCTGGACAAGTTTCAGATAATCATCTCAATGAACTTTACAGTTCAACCAGATCATCAGTCAAATTGATTCAAAGTTTTTTCTATCTAAGGAAAACCAGCTGATTGCATCACTCCGACTCATTGACTCAAACACAATCCCCCTCACACTCAAGCATGCTTGTAGCCGACAGTGTGAGAGGAAAAATCTTTAAACAGGGAAGAAACCTCCCAGCAGTTCCAGGCTCAGTGTGAGCTGCCACCGCTTCTAGGCCGCACTGGGGTCACCACGGAGACCGAAGCAGAGATACAAAAAGCAGCTGTTGTGAAAAGGCGGCCCCGTCCAGGGAAAACACACACAGCCAGGCAGACGAAAGCCCAAGCCAGCTCCCATGCCAGAGGACGAAGAGAGCACATCCACCTCAGTCACGGGTCAGAGAAACAGGACGACACACACTGAAAACATGCCGACCTCCAAACATCTATAAACAAGGGTGAAGTGTTGATGGAAGCAGCACAGCTGATGTTTAGCTTCTCTCCAGAATGGAGTCACAGCCATCAACAGGAACAGACGAGGCAAGCTACTCTGAGGAAAGCAGAGAGAGCAGAAGGTTAGAGATTGAACTAACAGATTCTGCAGAATAAGAGACAGAGAGAATGAAGCAGAATGATGAAATGGGGGTCCCACTATGTCCTCCAGCAGTCTAAGCCTATAGCAGCGGAGAACTATAGAGATAGCTCAGGATAACCTGAGTTTCACCCTAACCTAAGTAAGCTTTATCAAAAAGGAAAGTTTTAAGCCCTAGCCTTAAAAGTAGACAGGGTGCCTGCCTCACAGGACTAAAAAACTGGTAGTTGGTTTCCTTTTACAGGAGGAGAGCCTGATAACTAAAGATCTGCCTCCCATTCTACTTTTTAGAAATTCTAGGAACCACTAGTAAACCTGCAGATTAGGAAGCAGAAGTGCTCTGTTAGGAACATAAGGAACAATCAGATCTCTGATATCAGATGGAGCTTGGCCATTTAAGGCTTTATATGTGAGAAGGAGGATTTTAAATTCTATTCCTGGATTTAACAGGGAAGCCAATGAAGAGAAGCCAGGATAGGAGATATGATGATCTCTCTTTTTTCATTTTCATCAGAACTCTGGCTGCAGCATTTTTTGGATCAGCTGAAGGCTTTAACTACAGTTGTGGACTTCCTGATAGTAAAGAATTACAATAGTCCAGCCTTGAAGTAACAAATGCATGGGCTAGTTTCTCAGCATCACCCTGGACAGGATATTTCTAATCTTTGCAATATTCCTCCAGATGAAAGAAGGAAATTCAAGAAACCTCTTTGATATGTGGGATTTTCGTCAATACGCGGCACTGTAGATTGTCGTGGAACTTCAAGGTTAGCGGCAGTTCTGACAATTTTCAGAAATTGACGTGGACTTTCTTAGGCAGTGTTCCCCATGGCTCCCAGCGGAATTCTGGGGAGGCTTTAACATGTAAATAGACATGCTGTGAGCTATACAAAATGCAAAACAGGGTTGCATTTGTATAGCTTGTATAGTGACATCTTTCTGGGTAAAGAAAATCTCTGATACAAAGAGATCAGGCTTAGTATAGCCTCTTACATTTTAGCTTGAATTGATTTATTTAATTAAAAGAATTATAGGAGACCAAAACAGATCTTTAGCTGACAGAGCAATACATTTAGAGCATTATTTTGCAAAAATGCATTTAAGATAAAAAAATAAAATATTGTCTGTCAATATGCTCAATTCACAATAACTTAAGTGGAAAAGTTTCAAGAAATGAGTCTGAGATGATTCACTTTATAACATGGCGCATTATCCTGTTGGAAGTAGCCATCAGAAGATTGGTACACTGTGGTCATAAGGTCCGGCCAGGTCAAGATCCGCAATTGCAATCGCACTAAACAGGAAAAAGAACATCGACAAATTCCGGTTCGTCAAATTAAAATNCATCCATCCATCCATCCATCCATCCATCCATCCATCCATCCATCCATTTTCCAGGTCATCCCATCAAAGTAAAGCTTTCGTTTTCCCCACCAGGAGCAAAATCAACGAGCTGACCACAAGAGACGCAGCCTGCCCACAAAGAGATAGAACACTGCAAATCAGAGAGAACTCCCGGCTTCACCTCTCCTATGAGAAAAGGTGAGAGCCTGATTGATTGACTGCTACAGAATGAGATCAGTGATGTTAACCCTCAGCTGTTTGCTTTATGCTACAGAGCTGAAGCCCTGGCTGCTGAGATCAAGACCCTTCAAGGACAGCTTGCAGACTACAACATGGTAAAACATCCCAAAAAATGTTCGGGTAAAATCAATCCCACTGGACTTTGAAGATGTTTTTTTATCTTCCCATCCAGGAAATCCTCTTTTCAGTTGAAAATGGTTAGTGTTGGGTTCCAGGTTTGGTAGAGAGGTGGAACTAAAACAAAGCTTTGTAATGCCTTAGAAAAACACTTGATACTGGTCATGCCTCGAAAGGGGAGTCATTAGGGTTATTGTTGGCCTGGCTGACCAGGTGAGATGTTTTTGGTCCCTGTTGCTGCAGGATGAGGATGGAGATGATAGAGGGAAGGAATCAACTCCCTATCGCTGCAGCGTAGGTTTCCTAGCTGAGCTGAAATCTGAGCCTGGAGGGTTTGGTCTTTTAGGAGGAACTAAGTGAGATGCTAAAGGGATCTTGTTGGTTTAGAAAATGTTGAAAAGTTTTTCAGAGTCTCCAGCAACATATGGGATGGAGATGTTTCTCGCGTTTAATCTTCTCACCCGTTATGTTCTTTTGGATTTTCCTGGATTTTGAGCAACATGATAAACAAGTAAGTAAACATCAGTCTTCTGAACATCAGAGTGAGCTTTTTAATTCATGTTTGGCTCATTTGCAGCTGGTGAGGACAGAAGCTGAACACCAACACGGAGGTGGAGGAAATGATCAAAGACTACAACACTGGTAAATCCTTGAGCTAAGAGATGCATCTAAAACCAGCCACAAGACGCATCAGATATTCTCACCAGTTTTCCCTTTGGTTTGGTCTTTTCGTGCTCAAAAGCGCAGAATCCACGCCGGTGGCACCCAAGGATTGACAGCATCTTCAACGAGAGAGAGAGCCGCAGGTTGTTGATCTGACTTCCAGATTCCAGGATTCTACTTTTCTGAATTATTATTAATTATTATTATTATTATAAAACAAAAGTTGTAAAACATGACAAATCAAGAGGGACTAAAAAATCACGTTGAAACTCTTTCAAAGGTTAGAAAAGAAGAAATGTTTCTGTCACTCCCATCTGCGTCCAGTCTGGCTTTTTAACACTTGTTCTTATTCAGTGTGTGAGTAGAATGAAAAAAGATGCAAGATGTTTAGTTTTAATACATTTAAAATTATATATTTTCACACAGACGTTTCTAATTTGTATATGCAGCAATGCATTCTGGGTGTAGAATGTATGTATGCTAGGTCCTGTAGCACTAGCTCCATTCAGCTAAAACAGCACTGAGCTAGCTAACCACGCTGGCCATGTGTTCTGACTTTACCAGAAAAATGACAAATACGCCCCTAATTTTTCACCAGAAACTTTTGCTCAAATCTTCAAATTCCACCAGCAGCTGCTGCTGGAAAAATGTAACATTAGTTGCTGGACGGCGCCCATCAACCAATGAGGAGCAGCTGATCTGGGAGCTGGCAGGGGAGTCAGAGGCGCCAGCACTGCTGATGCAGAGCGCCATGATCACTCCTCTGAAACAGTTTATTAACGCCCTAAATTAACTTCAAATGTAGAAACCTGCCGGCAGAATATGTTGGCTTTTATTATCCTGCTGCCTGCAGTTTGTAGCACAGACCTGAAAAGAAACGCTGGCATCTACTTCTAGCCAGCCTTACCACCAACAGGGAGGAAAACCCCTGGAGAGGCTGTAGCGGGCCTGAGAGGCAGCTGCTGCTGGGGATTCCCCAGTGACAGCAGTGGCCGGTATGTGGGGGGCCTGAGCGGCTCCCACAGAAATAATACCTTTGAAGGCAGGATGGTAATCTGGATGAACTGACTGCACAGACCATGTTTTCAGGAGGACTTTCTCACTTCAACAGAGATTCTAACTACTTTCTACCCGCTGATCACAGCTAATATAGCATAGCAAAGCTGCTCTCTGGCATCGAACACGGGGAGCAGCAGAAGCATCTGGACTCACTTTTTACTGGACGCTCTTCAGGAGCATCAAGGATGCTCTGGAGCCAACAAGTGAGGTTAAACATTTTAGTTTGAACTGGAGCGCATTGAAATAATGAGAATGTCTGAATCACAAGAGGGTGATGAAGATATGAGGGAGAGGGCTGAAGAACTGGCTGCTAGGAAATGCTGACCAGATTCAAAGGAGACAGAAGCAGACATAGAAAAAGAAGCATAGATACAAAAGGCAGCTGTCAACCAGCTCCCACAGGCGCCCCGTCCAGGACACACACAGCCAGGCAGACGCAAGCTCCGGAAGCCAGCTCCCATGTCAGAGGGATGAGAGAGCACATCCAGTTAGTCACAGTCAGAGAAACAGGACTACACTGGAAAACAGGCCAAGCTCAACATCTAGAAACAAAGGTGTTGATGGCAGCAGCACAGCTGATATTTCTCTCCAGGATGGAGTCACAGCCAAACAGGAACAGACCAGATGGAAGCTACTATGAGAAAAAAGCAGAGAGAGCAGGAAACGTTAGAGATCGGTAAAAGAAGGGGAAATTCACAAAGAGAAACCTCTTTGATCACCTGGGATTTAAATGAGCATGAGTCCTGATCAAAAACAACAACACCAAGATTTTTACTTTTATTATCCAGCACT
Source organism: Cyprinodon brontotheroides (assembly GCA_018398635.1). Lineage (NCBI taxonomy): Eukaryota > Metazoa > Chordata > Actinopteri > Cyprinodontiformes > Cyprinodontidae > Cyprinodon > Cyprinodon brontotheroides. The sequence continues at coordinate 11,492 of JAGKQL010001353.1, forward strand.
GGAAATCAGTTTAATCCCCATCCAGATGAAGTGACTGGCTAATCAGCTTCTTTTTCTAAGAAGAGTTCCCAGCTCAGTGTTTGCTCTCACACTGAAAGTGACCCAACACTCTGGTGCGATCTCACCTGCTCACACACTGTACATCTGGGGATCAGAGATGGCAAAAAAGTACTTTCACTTTCCATACTTGAGTAAAAGTACAGATACTTGTGTTAAAAAAATACTCTGGTAAAAGTGGAGGTACTGATTAAACATTTCTTTTACTCAAGTAAAAGTAACAAAGTACAGGCTTGCTGAGATTTGTTGTTTACTTAAAATTATAAAAAGTAGAAGTAAGAAAGAACTTTTTTTCTATGCCGCGTTTGCTTACCATTTTACAAATGGATGATACTCGCCAATAGGACTAGATCTCGTTGTGTTCATTTTCAATCAATCTCCAAACTGCTATGCCCATGCTACTATGCTAACGCCACCGCCACCAAGCTGCAATGATTTGCCGCCAATGAATACCGCCGAATCTGTCTGATTCTAAATCTTGTAGTGGTGCGTCAAATACAACGTATAGATTCAGCATCAATTAGATTGAATTTGGTATTGATGACGTGAAAAATAATAACAGTAACTCAGTGAAATGATTCAAAACTAAAAATGAATGAGCCAATTTTTTTAAAATGTAAAAGAGTAGAAAGTACAGATATTTGTGTACTAAAATAATGAAAGGGGTAAGAGTATTCAGCCTTGTGAAAAGATGTAGAGTAGTAAAGTAAAGTAAAAATATCAAGAAAAATCTACTTGGTATTACAGTAACGCAGTACTTAAGTTACTGCCACTTCATTCCTGCATAGGATCATAGTCTGCTTTGCAGATTACATGACATGCTTAAATACTGGAGAAATAACAGAGACTGAACCGAACAAGGTGAGGGAAAATGGTAATTTGGTCCTCCGGCAGCCTAAAACCTGTAGCAGTAGTGATGGCTTGATGTTCATCTGGTACTGAGCTCTAAGCTTTAAGAGTCGGCTTCTTCTGATTCTCTGTCATGGATGAGATGAAGCGAAAAATCATAACAGCTGCTTCTGTGCCCTGCAGGAGAGAAGAGGTGATTGAGGCCATTGAGGAGGAGATCAGAAGGGAAAGACAGGTGGCTGACGAAGTTATCCAGGCTATGCCTTCAGCAAAGAGGGAGAAATATTTCTCCATGACGACGGCCAATGAGGAGCTGCTACAGGTAAATTTATACCAAAAAACCACCAGAATGGATCTAGCAGAACCTTTTGCTGAGCTCCAGTTTCTTTTACAGGAGCTGGCAGTCCTGCAGGAGGAGCTGGACCTTCTAGCCACCAGGAAGGAAGACTATGAAGAGGTAAAGAGTCTGGATTCTAAGACCAAACAGTGGTTTAGATGAAGGGTCTCATCCGGCGTTTTTACTTTCTGAGAAGGATCTCTCCCACTCACGCATCAAACAAGAGGCCGTTTGGCTTGTAGAACCCTCTCTCTCTCTCTGCACTGGAGGCGAGAAGGCAGGCATGGAGGCTGAGCGGGAGGCAGGCCTGGAGGAGGGAGAAGCTGCTACAAAGCGGGTGGCGTCTTCTCACCTTCACTCTCTGCACGTCAGTTATCAGGTTTTCTGGGTAAAACATGGCCCAGTTTTACTGACCAAGTTCTGCAAAAACTGCAACCGAATCAAATGTGTGAAGATGAAACTTTAGACAGGTGAAAGTTATGAGTGGACATTGTTTACATTGTGATTGTCCAGGAACAGGAAGAGACGTGGATGGAGGCAGCATCAGCCTTCTTCTTGGTCCCACTGATAATGGTCTCTTTCTCCTGCTATAGATCTGCCTTCATAGATTAAAGTTCTCCACCTTCTCTCTGATATGATATGCAGTCATTCATAGCGTTACTCTGAGTTCAGCTGTTTATGCTTTGGAGAAATTAATGTTTTTACTAGAGCAGGAAGCTCCGCCTTCTTTCTCCGACAGCGACGGAGAGCAGAGCTAAATGAAGCGGCCTGAAATCTGCACAGTGACAGCGACTGCTCTCTGCCAGAGATCCGACTCTTTGTTCACTGGCACCAAAAACAGATGGTTTCTATTTTTTTAGAGAGACAATGGCGCCCCCAGCAGGCCAAAGAGGGAAACGAAGAAATGTCCTCATTATTATCTAATATCTAAAGGTTATTGAAATGATCCCAGAGTGAATCTTAGTTTTTGTCCTCAGGTGAAGGAGGGGACAGCCAGGAAAATAACCAGCATGGACAGCAGACAGTGAGTATTCCTTCCTGCTAGCTCTGACTGCGTTAGCTTTTGAAGCCTCCCTGCGTTAATGCGTTAATGTGTGCGTGTCCTCAGGCTCACTGACATCAGGGACAGGAGCAAACAGGTCAAAGAGGAGATCCAGAACCTGGAGCAGGACTCAGAAGCAGCTCAGGGTAACGCTGCTGCATCAGAATCTTTCTTCCTTTCATGATTTAATTTTTTTAAAATGAACCAAAGACGTCTTTTTTGTTGTTTTTCCCCTTAAAGTGGAGTGCCAACAGAAGTACAAGGAGCTGAAGAAGAAGGAGGAGGAGATGGACCGTAAGTCGCCCAGTCAGATGAAGGTTTGGAGCCCGGCCTCTTTTACAGTCATCTTTCTTGCTTCCAGGTTTCCTGGAGTCGTTTGAGGAGCTCAGAGCTGAGGAGCTGGAGAAGCTGACCCAGAGCCAGGAGAACATCGTCTCCCTCCTGGAACATTACAGCAGGGTTAGAGGCAGCAGAGACTCAGGATGAGGAGGAGGAGGGTGGTTAGGATCTGAAGTGTGTGTTCCAATCTCTCTGTTTAGAACATGTTGAGGCTCCGCCTTGTGGATGGAGTGTTGACCAGCAGCGAGCTGAAAGGGAACATGCAGGAAGTTCTGGTCAGCAAAGAGACGGATGTGTGATCAATCAGAGAGGACAGCCAGAGGGACTGAGCACAGGTGACATAAAAAGCATCTGGACGCGCTACAGCAGGGGTTGGAACGGATGACTCCTCTCCTCTCAGAGTCCAAACGGCTGCAGCAGGACCTGGAGAAGATTCAGCAGCTGGAGAGGGAAGATCACAGGAGAAGCTCAGCACCCTGAAAGAGCAGCTTCAGCAATCAGCGGAGTCTGAGCTGCTCACCTACAGAGACCTGGACACCCTGAAGCAGACAGCCGAGGACAAGAAGAAGGTAGCAGGTCCAGACCTAACCCTGTTGCATTCACACTGGCTCAAAGTGCAGTTACCGAGCAGCTGCGTACGGAGACCGCTTAATCTCCCGCGACACCCCTCTCACACCGCCCTCTTTTGACTACGGGGTGCGGTGCGGCTCTGCGGCTCCAGCAACAGGTCCGAGAGATTTAACAGAGTTCACTTGCGTTCCTTTAACTCACGCGATGCACTGGTGCCCAAATAAAGGAGTTTTACGCGAGAGCTTGTTGCGGAGGAGCTCCGCACGCCCGCAAGGATAGCCTAACCCTAGCGCGGAATTTTCTGCAGCGCCCGGAGTGTCTCGGTAACCGCAGCAGGACAGCTCAGCAGCCAGTGAGAGAGGTTTACGTCTTTTTAATGACTGGGAATCACTGCGGCGCCACCCGCCGCTCACCCGCAGCAGTGAACGAGTCGTCGGTGTGAGCCTGGGGTAAAGCCCACAGTCCTGATCCGTGGCAAACTCAACACCTCCTCTCTCCCTCTCTCCTCCTGTAGAGGCTCCTGGACGAGCGCGAGACTCTGACTCAACGCAGAGACACGTTTGGACAGCTGCTGGGGGAGATGAACCAGAGACACGAAGCTCTGAAGACCAAACTTCAGGAGAACGAGACGCACACTCAGGTTAGAGCAGGACAGGGACGGACAGGTCCAGCTAAACGCTTCAGCAGCAGCTTTTCATTCTGTGTCTGTGTCTCAGCTGACTAACCTGGAGAGGAAGTGGCAGCACCTGGAGCAGAACAACTTCCTCATGAAAGAATGTATCCTTCAGAACATCTCCATCCTCAGCAGGATGACCTAAAACGGGATGGTGAGGACATACGTCCTTTATGGCTAATTTCAAAAACTTTCCAGGACCATGAACTTATTTTGACTAACAATCTTTCCAGGATTTCAAGGACCTCTAGGAATATTTAATTCATTTTTTAAATGTAATTGAAGTTATGAAAGGATGCATGTTATAGCAACTGTATGGTGTAAACTGTGAAAATATAAAACTACAACATAAAGATGCATGTTAAAGGTATAGTGGAGGATTTTCATGCATTTTTGATAAGACAAAAACAAAATGCATATGGGCAACCCTGCACCCGCTCCTAAGAGGGAACGTCTTTTTAACGTGTCCAAGAGCGTGCACAAGCCCATTTCTCCTCGTGAACGCTCTGATCTTACAAGCTAACTTTCCAAAAGAAGATGTGCAATTTTTCCTCTATGTCAGACTCGCCAGCAGTTTGTGAAAATTGGGACGAACACGAAGGACAGCCTTACGTTAACGCATGACCAGAATGACTGACAGTTAGGAGGACCACTGATTTAGGTGATCCACCCGGAAAAAAACACATCCTCCACTATAGCTTTAAGAAAAGCTGCAAGTTGGCTTTGCATCACTGCAGTACTCCAGACCACTAGGGGGAAACGGTCATCCAGTCGTAGGGGACAGGTCTACAGAGAAAATATTGATTGATGAGAAAAACAGTCAGGATGGACGGAAGAACCTCTGGTTCAGTAAGAATACCTCCGTCTTGAGCAGCAGCCGAAGCGTAAGCAGAGGTAGCTGATACGCTGACTGAGATCCACCGCTTAGTTAGCGACTTAGGGAACGTCCACAGCTATTAGTTGTTAACAGCGGCTGGGGCGTCCACAACTGGCGGTGCCGGCCAGCAGCGACTTGGGACATCCACAGGTAGGGCTAGTGTTAGTGCTGTTAGCGGCAGCTTGGGGCGTCCACGTATAGCTTTTAGCAGCAGCAAGGGACTTCCACAGGTAGTTGTTAGCAGCTACTTGGGCCATCCACAGGTAGCTATTAGCAGCTACTTGTGGACGTGCACAGCTAGTTGTTAGCAGCGGCTAGTGTTAGTGCTGTTAGCGGCGGCTTGGGACGTCCACAGCTAGTTGTGGACGTGTAGAAGTAGGTGTTAGTAGTGGCTATGGACATCTAGAAGTAGCTGTTAGCATCGGCTAGGGATGTCCACAGGTAGCTATTAACAGTTACCTGTGGACATCTAGAGGTAGCTGTTAGCAGCGGCCTTTAGACATCCAGAGGTAGCTGTTAGCAGCTGCTAGGGACATCCAAAGGTAGCTATTAGCAGTTACCTGTGGATGTCTAGGGGTAGCTTTTAGCAGCTGCAAGGGATGTCCACTCGTAGCTTTTAGCAGCAGCTAGGGGCGTCCACACGTAGATTTTAGCAGCAGCTAGGGACGTCCATGTGTAGCTGTTAGCAGTGGCTAGGGACGTCCACAGGTAGCTGTTAGCAGCAGCTAGGGAAGTCAACAGGTAGCTGTTAGCAGCAGCTAGGGAAGTCAACAGGTAGCTGTTAGCAGCAGCTAGGGACGTCCACAGGTAGCTGTTAGCAGCTGCAAGGGATGTCCACAGGTAGCTGTTAGCAGCTGCAAGGGATGTCCACAGGTAGCTGTTAGCAGCTGGCAGTGGCTAGGGACGTCCACAGGTAGCTGTTAGCAGTGGCTAGGGACGTCCACAGGTAGCTGTTAGCAGCTGCAAGGGATGTCCACAGGTAGCTGTTAGCAGCAGCTAGGGAAGTCAACAGGTAGCTGTTAGCAGCTAATAGGGACGTCCACCGGTAGCTTTTGCAGCGGCTTGGGACGTCCAGAGGTAGCTGTTAGCAGCTAGGGATATCAACAGGTAGTTGTTGGCAGCGACTAGGGACATCCACATGTATCTTTTATCAGCTTTTAGCAGTGGCTAGGGACGTCCATGCATAGCTTTTAGCGGCAGCAACGGACTTCCACAGGTAGTTGTTAGCAGCGCCTTGCAACATCCACAGGTAGCTATTAGCAGCTACCTATGGACGTGTACAAGTAGCTCTTAGCACCGGCTATGGACATCTAGGACTTCTAGCATCTAGGGACGTCCACAGGTAGCTATTAGCAGTTACCTGTGGACATCTAGAGGTAGCTGTTAGCAGCTGCTAGGGACATCCAAAGGTAGCTATTAGCAGTTACCTGTGGATGTCTAGGGGTAGATTTAAGCAGCAGCTAGGGACATCCACTCGTAGCTTTTAGCAGCAGCTAGGGGCGTCCACACGTAGATTTTAGCAGCAGCTAGGGAAGTCCATGTGTAGCTTTTAGCAGTGGCTATGGATGTCCATGCATAGCTTTTAGAAGCGGATTGGGGCGTCCATGTGTAGCTTTTATCAGCTTGTAGCAGTGGCTAGGGACATCTAGAGGTAGCTTTTAGTAGCAGCTAGGGACGTCAACAGGTAGCTGTTAGCAGTAGCTAGGGACATCCATAGGTAGCTGTTAGCAGCAGCTAGGGATGTCCAGAGGTAGCTGTTAGCAGTAGCTAGGGATGTCCAGAGGTAGCTGTTAGCAGCAGCTAGGTACGTCCAGAGGTAGCTGTTAGCAGTAGCTAGAGATGTCCAGGAGTAGCTGTTAGCAACAGCTAGGTACGTCCAGAGGTAGCTGTTAGCAGTAGCTAGGGATGTCCACACGTAGCTGTTAGCAGCAGCTAGGTACGTCCAGAGGTAGCTGTTAGCAGTAGCTAGGGATGTCCACACGTAGCTGTTAGCAGCAGCTAGGTACGTCCAGAGGTAGCTGTTAGCAGCAGCTAGGGATGTCCAGATGTAGCTGTTAGCAGTAGCTAGGGATGTCCAGAGGTAGCTGTTGGCAGTAGCTAGGGATGTCCACACGTAGCTGTTAGCAGCAGCTAGGGATGTCCAGAGGTAGCTGTTAGCAGTAGCTGGGGACATCCATAGGTAGCTGTTAGCAGCAGTTAGGGACATCCATAGGTAGCTGTTAGCAGTAGATAGGTACGTACATAGGTAGGTGTTAGCAGCGACTAGGGGGGTCTATACGTAGCTGTTAGCAGCAGCTAGGTACGTCCAGAGGTAGCTGTTAGCAGTAGCTAGGGATGTCCATGTGTAGCTTTTAGCAGTGGCTATGGATGTCCATGCATAACTTTTAGAAGCGGATTGGGGCGTCCATGTGTAGCTTTTATCAGCTTGTAGCAGTGGCTAGGGACATCCAGAGGTAGCTTTTAGTAGCAGCTAGGGGCGTCCACAGGTAGCTTTTAGCAGTAGCTAGGGAAGTCCATAGGTAGCTGTTAGCAGCAGCTAGGGATGTCCAGAGGTAGCTGTTAGCAGTAGCTAGGGATGTCCAGAGGTAGCTGTTAGCAGCAGCTAGGTACGTCTAGAGGTAGCTGTTAGCAGTAGCTAGGGATGTCCAGGAGGTAGCTGTTAGCAACAGTTTAGGAACATCCAGAGGTTGGCTGTTAGCAGTAGCTAGGGATGTCCACACGTAGCTGTCTAGCAGCAGCTAGGTACGTCCAGAGGTAGCTGTTAGCAGTAGCTAGGGATGTCCACACGTAGCTGTTAGCAGCAGCTAGGTACGTCCAGAGGTAGCTGTTAGCAGCAGCTAGGGATGTCCAGATGTAGCTGTTAGCAGTAGCTAGGGATGTCCAGAGGTAGCTGTTGGCAGTAGCTAGGGATGTCCACACGTAGCTGTTAGCAGCAGCTAGGGATGTCCAGAGGTAGCTGTTAGCAGTAGCTGGGGACATCCATAGGTAGCTGTTAGCAGTAGATAGGTACGTCCATAGGTAGCTGTTAGCAGTAGATAGGCACGTACATAGGTAGATGTTAGCAGCGACTAGGGGGGTCTATACGTAGCTGTTAGCAGCAGCTAGGTACGTCCAGAGGTAGCTGTTAGCAGTAGCTAGGGATGTCCATGTGTAGCTTTTAGCAGTGGCTATGGATGTCCATGCATAGCTTTTAGAAGCGGATTGGGGCGTCCATGTGTAGCTTTTATCAGCTTGTAGCAGTGGCTAGGGACATCTAGAGGTAGCTTTTAGTAGCAGCTAGGGACGTCCACAGGTAGCTGTTAGCAGTAGCTAGGGACATCCATAGGTAGCTGTTAGCAGCAGCTAGGGATGTCCAGAGGTAGCTGTTAGCAGTAGCTAGGGATGTCCAGAGGTAGCTGTTAGCAGCAGCTAGGTACGTCCAGAGGTAGCTGTTAGCAGTAGCTAGAGATGTCCAGGAGTAGCTGTTAGCAACAGCTAGGTACGTCCAGAGGTAGCTGTTAGCAGTAGCTAGGGATGTCCAGCTGTTAGCAGTAGCTAGAGATGTCCAGGAGTAGCTGTTAGCAACAGCTAGGTACGTCCAGAGGTAGCTGTTAGCAGTAGCTAGGGATGTCCACACGTAGCTGTTAGCAGCAGCTAGGTACGTCCAGAGGTAGCTGTTAGCAGCAGCTAGGGATGTCCAGATGTAGCTGTTAGCAGTAGCTAGGGATGTCCAGAGGTAGCTGTTGGCAGTAGCTAGGGATGTCCACACGTAGCTGTTAGCAGCAGCTAGGGATGTCCAGAGGTAGCTGTTAGCAGTAGCTGGGGACATCCATAGGTAGCTGTTAGCAGTAGATAGGTACGTCCATAGGTAGCTGTTAGCAACGACTAGGGGGGTCTATACGTAGCTGTTAGCAGCAGCTAGGTACGTCCAGAGGTAGCTGTTAGCAGTAGCTAGGGATGTCCATGTGTAGCTTTTAGCAGTGGCTATGGATGTCCATGCATAACTTTTAGAAGCGGATTGGGGCGTCCATGTGTAGCTTTTATCAGCTTGTAGCAGTGGCTAGGGACATCTAGAGGTAGCTTTTAGTAGCAGCTAGGGACGTCCACAGGTAGCTCTTAGCAGTAGCTAGGGACATCCATAGGTAGCTGTTAGCAGCAGCTAGGGATGTCCACACGTAGCTGTTAGCAGCAGCTAGGGATGTCCAGAGGTAGCTGTTAGCAGCAGCTAGGTACGTCCAGAGGTAGCTGTTAGCAGTAGCTAGGGATGTCCAGGGGTAGCTGTAAGCAGCAGCTAGGTACGTCCAGAGGTAGCTGTTAGCAGTAGCTAGGGATGTCCACACGTAGCTGTTAGCAGCAGCTAGGGAACGCCCAGAGGTAGCCGTTGGGCAGCAGCTAGGCACGCCCAGAGGTAGCTGTTAGCAGCCGAATAGGGGGGTCTATACGTAGCTGTGAGCAGTGGCTAGGGATGTCCACACGTAGCTGTTAGCAGCAGCTAGGGATGTCCAGAGGTAGCTGTTAGCAGTAGCTAGGTACGTCCAGAGGTAGCTGTTAGCAGCGACTAGGGGGGTCTATACGTAGCTGTTAGCAACAGCTAGGTAGGTCCAGAGGTAGCTGTTAGCAGTAGATAGGTATGTCCAGAGGTAGCTGTTAGCAGTAGCTAGGTACGTCCAGAGGTAGCTGTTAGCAGCGACTAGGGGGGTCTATACGTAGCTGTTAGCAACAGCTAGGTAGGTCCAGAGGTAGCTGTTAGCAGTAGATAGGGATGTCCAGAGGTAGCTGTTAGCAGTAGATAGGGATGTCCAGAGGTAGCTGTTAGCAGTAGCTAGGGATGTCCACACGTAGCTGTTAGCAGTAGCTAGGTACGTCCAGAGGTAGCTGTTAGCAGCGACTAGGGGGGTCCAGAGGTAGCTGTTAGCAGTAGCTAGGGATGTCCAGAGCTGTTATCGGTTAGCAGCAGGAGCTTTAGTCCCTCGCTATATTTGGGTAACATTTTATTTTTTCTTCAGAAGTCTGTCGTCCTAATTTGTCCAGCATCATTCATATGTGTGCGAGTACCGCACATTTCACAGTGCCACATTCTTAAAGGAATAGTACACCCAAAACATGATTAGCCTTCATTTCTACTCACCCCCATGCTGAACAACACTCTGGAGTACTTTTTTTGATATCTCAAATGCATCTGGAGATCTGGGAGGCTTCTTGCTGTCTGCTGACATTTAAAATAATGGAGGTCTATGGCGAGGCAGAAAAGGTATAAAGTCCACAAAAAAGCGTGATTTCTGTTTGTGCAGTTTCAAGTGTCTTTGGCGTCCAGATTTCTCGAACTTAGTCATTTAGGAATGTTTTTAGAGCATACGGTATGTATAGGACTTCCTGAAAGCGGCGCATGCGCGATCACCTACGAGCGGCAGACCAAAACCCTCCATCATCGGCAGAACTCATGCCTCTTCTCAGTGATAGTCTTTAATTTTTCGCTTGTCAGTCATCACATCAAAGACTCCGAGCAGGAGAGCACCTATTTTGGTCTGCCGGCTTCTGGCGTCGTGGCAGGCAATGGCCGAAAATCTATACACTTCTGTTTATGCTCTAAAACAGCAGGTGGCTACCCACTCAGGACATTATAACCAGTATGGAGGGGAGCCCTTGCGTTTTTGTGGACTTTTATGGACCTTTTCAGGCTGCAAAACCAACAAGACAGCAAGAAGCCTCCCAGATCTGCAGTGCATTTGAGATATCAAAAAAGTACTCCAGAGTGTTGTTCGGCATGGGGGTGAGTAGAGAAAATGAAGCCCAATCATGTTTTGGGTGTACTATTCAGCAGAAGGCTGTCCAGATTCAGCAACACAGTCTGGAGCTTCCTCCCTTCCTCCCTCCTACATATAGTTCTTACTGCTGACCTGGCAAAGGTTGAATGAAGTATAGGACCTAAAGGTTGAAGTATGACACTAGGAAGCTTGACCATCTCCCCCTAGTAGTCTGGAGTACTTATGGTTAGTTTGCAGCTTTTCCTAATTTTTATTTTTTGCAACCTAAAACATTTAATTTGTTGGTATGATTTCTGTTTGCAGTTTCTTTTGGATTTCTATTCCCATGTTTGCAGGATGTATGCACCACCTCCTCCATCATAGTACTTCTGTGATAGTCTTTAATTTTACTGTCAGTCATCACATCAAAGACTCGTGAGAGCGCCTACGCCTCGGTGGCTAAGGCCGTCGCCCAGCAGGTGGCCGATTATAACCGGAGCCTCATAGAGTTGCTGCAAACCAACAAGACCTGAGAGCTGCAGTCATCTCTAAAAAAAATGTGGAAACAGTAGACTGTAGACTAAAGAGTATGAAATAGTCTCTCCTGATTGGTCCGATTCTTATTTTAGAATTACTTTAGCTTTGCAGCTCTTTTCTTCATTGTTTTTTGTAGCTTTTCAAATCAATAAATGTAATCTGTTTAGATGTAATCTGTAATCTGGTCTCTGTGGTTCAAAGCATTAAATGACTTAAATGTTTCAATGTATCCTTTTTTATTTTATTATATTAAAAAAAAAAGATCAACAAGGCAGCGAACTGAAGCGATCTGTCCTCTCCCTCTCCTCTGTGCTCCGCTGCAGACACGCAGACGGCATGTGAGACTGCAGTTAAGTTGGCAATAAATTCACAGATTCGGCTTTTACGGATTAATAAACTGTCTGTGGATTATTTATTCTACAAAACAGAAACCTCTCTGCAACCACAGTTAGGCAGACTGAAATACCGTATTTTCCTCAAAGTGAGTCTCCTATCGCGCTGGGAGAATTACATTGGACCCTATGGGAAGATCGCTGCTCCGCAAATGCTCCGTCTGCTAGTTGCAAGTTGCAAAATAATCAGAGAGAAATATTCAAAAGCGTCACCAAGGACCTGAGGTGGATTATTATCACATTTATTGGATTCAAAAATAATACTTTTCTTTGAGGAATTTCCAAAAGCCTAAATGATAAATGGCTCCTCTATTTTATTAATTAGAATCAATCTAAAAAATGAGCAATGACTACACTATAGATCATTGTACTGCCTCCAAACTTGTAGGATACATAGATAACCTCATCTGGATCAGACTACAACTCTTACTTTGGGAAGATGTGCTAAACTTTATTTTTGGAGATTTTTTTATTTGTTATTATAAAGCATATAATAGCCAATAATTACACTATAGATCATTGTAGTGACCTCCAAACATAGATATACCCTCATCTAGTTCACACTACAAACTTTTACTTTGGGAGTATGTTTTTAACACAAGTATCTGTACTTTTACTCAAGTCATGGGAATTAAGTGAGTACTTTTTGCCATCTCTGATTACTTATGACTTAGACAGATTTATTTTGTAATTTTTGTTTTACACTAGTGTAAACACAAAGAAAGATCATTTAGAACAGCTATAGACAATTTCACATTTAAAAGTGCAGCCTTGAAAACAGTAATAAATACATTCAAAAAATTTGTTGTATAAACATGTAACTGTATATTTACAGTTCTAACATTCTTTTCTTTCTTACTTTGGGAAGATAGGCCAAACTTTATTTTTGTAGATTTATTCATTGTTATTATAAGCATATAATAGCCAATAATTACACTATAGATCACTGTAGTGCCTCCAAACTTGTAGCACACATAGATAACCTCATCTAGATCATACTACAACTCTTACTTTGGGAAAATGTGCTAAACTCTATTTTTTTTAAGATTTTTTCATTGTTATTCTAAGCAGGCTCCACTCTTCAGAAGGGTCTTGCATTTGAGACTAGCCAGTGGAACGGTGCAATCATCTATCCATCCATCCATTATCTAACACGCTTTATCCCAAGTGGGGTCGCGAGGGAGCTTTCAAGATATCTCAAATTACAACACCAGATTTATAATTTAAAGCATCACACATTGGTAATTCTAATAAAAGAACGTACCCGAACGTAATTATGACTAGTCATTATTACAGTTTTAGATATCTGAATTAAGGGATTGTGTGTAAGCCTCTTTTTGGCTGTACTAAGCTGTTCAAACAATTGCCTGAAGATTCAATGGGGCTGGCAGTTTTTTTTACAAAATTGTGAGAAAATACCACAATATCGAAAGAGCTTTTCATTATGGGATAGGCAGGAAGCACGAAAAACGCATTCTTGAAGAATGCTTGACAAATTTGCCAAGAATTTCTGATCTACTTTCTGCCGACACACACAACGCACTTAGAAATGGCTTAGGAGAGCTGAAAGTGCTAATATCGACCCATATCCAAGCTGGAAACAATGATTATTTCGCAGTCCAGGCCGGTTGAGGTAATAAGCAGATGTAGTTTTTACTGCTGTGGTAAAGCTATCTGCCTCTTCGGAAATTAGAGTAAAGTTTTTGACATGCTAGACAGCACAAGGCATTACAGCACCCTCCTTCATTTCATGTCTGACTCACACAGTTGTTTTTTTTACTTTTGTTTAAACAAATTCAAAATACTATTTCAAAACAGCAGAAAAGTACAAGAGAACATATGCAATCCATAAAGTTTTTTTATAAGACAAAAAACAATATAAACTGAAACGGACAGAAAAAAATTTAAAGAATCAAAAGGGAAAAATAGAAAAACAAAATAAAACAAGTAACAAAGGGGTTTAGCTAAAGTATACTGCCATAAAATCTGAAAACTTTAAGGCTTTCTTATTTTCCAGTAACTTAATCGAGGCATGAACACTTTTTGCTTGGAAATTTGGAGAAACTTTAAAAAATCTCCACTAGTGGATAAATAATTTTCCAATAATGAATATAATATTACATCAAAATTCCACATTTGTCTTTTAAAGTATTGCCAAATTAACTCCTTTATATTCAAAATTAAGAATCCCATTTTTCATTGATAACCAATCATGAATCTTTTTCCAGAAAACATTTAATCACACAACAACTTTAAAAAAAATATGTTCTTTTCTAAATATTTCTGAAAAAGGTTACATACACAAACATCAAATTTAAATCGGACAGGCCAACACAAACTCCTTTACATCCCTTTGAATAAATGGCCACCAGAAGCGCCAGTTGATTAGAGCCACAGTCCTACTGACACCTGGATGACCTGAGAACTTAGATGAGTGCAACCAGTTGATAACACGAGCATGAATTGCAGTGGGTACATATATCTTGTTTGGGGGACCAGCCCAGGATCAGGTTCAGATTGCTGCGCTTGTCTTACCAGATCCTCAATCACCCAAGTTACTGTGGCAACTGAGCAGCTAGGAGGAAGAATAGGACTGGGCGTCCTCTCGGAATCGTCTGGGGCGAACTGTCTAGAAAGAGCGTCAGGCTTAACGTTTCTGGAACCAGGACGAAAGGAAATGGAAAGGTTGAAATGTGAGATAAACAAAGACCAACGGGATTGACGAGGATTAAGTCTCTTAGCAGATTGAAGGTATGACAAGTTCTTGTGGTCTGTCCAAACCATAAAAGGATGTTCAGCGCCCTCTAGCGAGTGTCTCCACTCCTCAAGGGCTAGTTTGATAGCAAGCAGCTCTCTGTCCCCAACATCATAATTTCTCTCGGCAGGAGAAAAATGGCACACGGATGAATCTTATGGTCTGAACCAGACATCTGTGAGAGAACAGCTCCCACTCCAGAATCTGAGGCGTCCACCTCTGGAATGAACTGTTTTGAAGGGATCTGGTTGAATTAGAACAGGTGTGTTAGCAAACAGGTTGTTTAACTGGTTAAAAGCTGCTTCAGCCTCAGGGGTCCAGTTAAAGGTGGTCTTGGTGGTGGTTAAAGCTGTAAGGGGTTGAGCTGTTTGACGGTAATTGCGAATAAACCTCCGATAGAAATGAGCAAATCCCAGAAATCTCTGTAGCTGCTTTCTTGTTTCTGGAGTAGACCAATCCAAAACTGCTTTGATCTTTTCATCAGTGGGTGTCAAGTTTTTGTTGTGATTTTGATTTTTTCCCTCAGTAATGCTCCACTTGAAAGAGCCCAGTCAGCAAGGAACAACTCAGAACAGCGATTTCCCCCCCCTTTTTTTTTTTTTATTGAAATTTGTTTTCTTGATTTGATTGGTGAAGGGCTCATTCAGTCATTCAGACATTCAGCTTGAAAACCTTGAACAGAAGAGTAACAGGAGATATTGCGTTATTTCAAGTTCAAACAAACACAAATCATTCAAATGTAAAAATAAAGATTAATAAAGTTCTAATCTATCACTAATTACAACTAACTTTGAATGCAACCAAAGTAGCAATGCCTTAGCATTAAGTCAGCATAAGTGCTAATAAACCTTTAAGCTTTAGCATTAATCTCACATAAATATATCCTGTTTAACATTAACTTAAATAAATAAGATATGCAAATAGTGGAGTGTCAAACAAAAGCATAAATCCAATAAAGCCATCAGGTTTGCTGTTCCAAACAATTGGACTGGTTTCAGTCACTAAACATTAAGCTGCATTTTAAAGCTTAACATAAACTTCTGACTTCAACCTAGGCAAACAAATTAAGTGAAAATAATTCACTGAAAGCCACTGACATTAAAATAAACTCAGTCAGATGCAAACAGTGACAAACATTTTATATGTGCACATGTGGAGCACATGGTTAAAGGAATAGTACACCCAAAACATGATTAGCCTTCATTTTCTACTCACCCCATGCTGAACAACACTCTGGAGTACTTTTTTGATATCTCAAATGCATCTGAAGATCTGGGAGGCTTCTTGCTGTCTGCTGACATTCAAATAATGGAAGTCTATGGCGCCCAAAGGCAGAAAGGTCCATAAAGTCCACAAAAAACGTGTCAATATTCCTCCATACTGCTCGTCCAATGTATTCCAAGTGTCCTGAGTGGGTAGCCCCATAATTTACTTGAAACAAAGTCATTTAGAATGTTTTTAGAGCATAAACAGTAGTGCATAGGATTTCCTTAAAAGCGTTCACGAAGCTCCATTACGAAACCGCGGCAGACCAAACCAGATGAAAGTGCGCATTCAGCTCGGCAAAGAACTCATGCTCTTCCTCAACACTGAAGTCCTCGTGACATTTTTTCTTTCGTTGTTTCTTTTCTTTGCACAGGTAAAAGCAAACAGCATTTCTTCTTCTCACGCTGCTTGCATTATCAGCAGAGAGCAGGCTGAATGCGCACTTTCATCTGGTACAGATACTTGTGTTAATAGTACAGATGCTTGTGTTAAAAAATACTCTGGTAAAAGTGGAAGTACTGATTAAACTTCTTTTCTCAAGTAAAAGTAACAAAAGTACAGGCTTATAAATTTACTTAAAAGGTACACTATGCAACCCGTGTTGATTTTTTCCAGTGGGGCTCCCTCCAGAGAGCGAAAGTAAAAGTGCGCACTGTCGTAAATATGCACAGCTGTTCTCCTGGTTTCTCCGCCAAGCCAGGCGCGTGGGTTGTTTTGAGCTTAGCAGCGAATGACTAGCTGGCGTGCACACGTAGCTGGCCGCCGGTTAGTACAAAAGCAAGCTAGTTTGCGTAAAGCAGCGAAGTCCACAGCGTTTTGAGCACCAAGGCATGTAGCGTCTGAGCAGCAAAAGGGCAGCGTCAGGTCGTTCGCGCAGGAGAGGAAGCACCACTCCTCTTAAACAGTTTATTGACGCCCTAATTAACTTCTTAAAATGCAGAAATCTGCCGGGCAGAATATGCAGTTTGGATTATTTAGATGAAAAGCACCTAACCAGCTGCCGCCGTGAACCGCTGCTGATGAAGGGATCCATACTGTCGGGCGCCTCGCCAGCTGGCATGTGGGGGGGTCTGGCGGCTCCGACAGAAAAAATATTGAAGGCAGGATAATAATCTGAATGAACTGACGGCACTGATTACGTTTTCAGGTGTATTTTCTCACTTAAACACATATTAAAACTACTTTATTCCCACTGATCACAGCAAATATAGCTGCAAGGCAGAGAAAAGGATAGTGAAGCTCCGCCCAATCGCGCCTCAGACACACTTTTGCACCGCAGCAGCCAGAGCAGCAAAGCTGCTTCAGCCACGCCGTCATCAGAACTAACTGGTACAAGCAGCAAAAAGGAAGCAGTAGACGCGATTTTGCTGCTTTTGCGCTGCGTGAACGTAGAGCATAACTGCACAAAAAGACTGCCACCTGTGCTAGCAACGAGAATGCTTTTTAACTGGGGCGTGTGGTAGAAGTTCTCTCACCGTAAAGCAAGACTGACTCACGAGACTTCTGAGCCTGTGGGTGCGGGTCGGTGCTCCTGCAATTGCAAGTGCGGTATTTCCCCACAGACCACCAGGGCGGCGCCGAGAATACCTTTTTGTTCAACCTGAAATGACTCATTTAGTCATCCATAACGTTATGGAACACCTTAATTAACTGAAAAATGTTGCATAGTGTCTCTTTTAAAGTATAAAAGTAAAAGTAGAAACCACTTTTTTCATGCCGCTTGCCTACATTTTAAATGGATGTCTGCCAATAGGACTAGATCTCCATTGTGTTCATTTTCAATCATCTCGCCATCCATACTACTATGCTAACGCCATCAGCCACCAAGCTGCAATGATTTGCAGCCAATGAATACGATTCATCTTGTAGTGGTGCGTACAAATGCAACGTAGATTCCCATCCAATTAGATTGAATTTGGTATTGATGACGTGAAAAATAATAACGGTAACTCCATTGAAATGATTCAAAACTAAAGTAATCGAGCCAATTTTTAAAAATGTAAGGAGTAGAAAGTACAGATATTTGTGTAAAAATCTAAGGAGTAGAAGTAAAAAGTCGCCATAAAAATAAGTAGTAAAGTTAAAGTAAAAATATCAGAAAAATCTACTTTTTGAGTACAGTAACGAAGTATTTGTACTTTGTTACTTCCCCATCTCTGAGAATATGTATATTGAAATAAATGTATACATTGTGTGAAATGCATAGTGTCACCCTTAGGAGACACAGGGACACTTCTAGGGAATATACAGATATAGACAGAGAAAAACAGATGTATAAAGTAAACATTATGCTGACGCATTTGAATATGATTCTATTTTAGGGGGTCGAGGTAGACCAGAACTTCATATTACAAGAGAGCAGATTGACTTTCTTTTGGCCGAAGGACACACGATCAAGAGGATGGCAAACATCTTTGGATGCTCAGCATCTTTTCTTTATAAGAAGTCTACTTGGTGTACCAATCGGGGGAAGGGTGGCTGCAGTGACTGATGAAGACCTTGAAACTAACATCAGACAACTCTGAGGAATGGAATCTAAATATATTTTTTCTGAACAATATGTTTAACAGTGGTTGTGCAGGATACTAATAATTTTATTATTTAACATTGTCACAAATGATGATGATAAAAAAGAATCATTTATTTTATGTGTCATGAAACGCAGACAGATGGACCCAGTATTCAAGGAGAGACAGTCAGTAGGAAAGTTCAAAACGTTTATTAACAAAACAAAAACTAAAGTGGAGCTGTGGCTCACGGACACTGCAGGATGGGGAAAGCGAGGCACCGCCCAATCTCAGACTTTCTGCTGGGATCTGGAGATCTGCCACCTGTCTCCAGCAGAGAGCACTGTGGGCTTCCTGAGCTGGAGTCCTCACCACACCTGAGGATCATCAGCTCATCAGAAGACCACCCTTCATAAGCAGCAGTCAGACCTTCCTTCGGTTCTGGGGAATCAGGGAAGCAGTGTTGACCAAGTTTGGTTAGCGAACCTGAGCCTCTAAGAATTTAGGAAATCTTGTAGACTCTAGAGAGAAACAAGCTTTCTCTAATCTGCCTCTGTCTTCTTTGATCACAGGAAATCCCACCGACGTCTGAAGCTCTGGATGAGCTTAATCTGAGAACCTGCCTGCCTGCCAAGTAAGCCAAACCTGAAGATCTCAATCTGGACTCCTTCATCAGCTCTCAGAGGAAGAGCTTGGAAACATACTCAAGTCTGAAAACTCTCCAGCTCGAAGCTAGACGCTGCTGCTGCTTAACTCTCTGCCTCTTCAACTGTCTCTGGACCCAACCGGTTCCCCCTCTCATAGGATCTGTCAGAACCTCTTCATGTACATTAAAGGATTCAACTCTCTCATCAAACAATCAAACTGCAAAGCTAATCAAACTCTCATCTCTCCAGAAAGGAGTTGAAACCAGTCCCGGACCAGCACCTGAACCAGTCATTACATTCTCTGTGTGTGTTTCTCAATAAACTTTGTTCAAACTTTTACTTAGTCTCCAGTAGTGTTCTGCGTATGGGTCAAGTCCTTAGCCCATGATGACACTGGTTTAACAGTCCAATCCAGGAATGTCCCCAAGTGCTGCAGTCCCAGAGGACATGCTGGAAGCTGATCCTGGTCAGGGATCCAGAACAGACAGGAACAGGATCCAGATCAAGCAGGAACAGAACAGGTGGCAGGATCCAGACTTCCAGGCATCCACCAGCTCCAGGAGGGTTCAGAGTCTGACTGGGACCAGAAGCATGACCAGGTGGTCACGCGACAGGAGCAGACAGGATCAGGTGCAGACAGGCAGGCAGGCTCAGTGGAAGAGGGTAGCTGAGACAGGACGTGGAACCGGAACTTGAAGCAGGACTTTAAACTGGTCTCCCTGGAGCCAGGCTTACTGGATAAAAACTGAACCTCCCCACATATTGAGCCAAAAACCCAGAGGACTCCGGAGGGGAACAGTGGACGATCAGGAGACGAGACAAAAATTAAAACCCTCTTTCCACAAGGATCCAGGACATGAACCATGAACTAAAACTGAAACGACAGACTGACAGAAAGACAAGTAATGATCTGGCACTGAATGCTCAGGCTGAACTGAATATAAACCAGAGGAAACAGGTGAGAGGAATAAATTATAATTGAGGCAGGGAAGGAAAACCGGTGAAAGGAATTACTAATTACGGAGGAGCAAACAGGCCAGATCATGACATTATGACCACATGTGAAATCTCAAATCTATGATTTTAAAAGATTACTTTCAAAAGTTAAATTGTGGGGTGGTTCAAAATAGTAAGACCACGTCCTTCCTCGAACCAGATGATGCAAAGCTTGTTTCATGCACAAGGACTACTGGTTCCTTGGCGTAAGGTCAGAGACATGATAACTTGAATCAATCCAATGGCACCTGCAAGGATGAGGAGCAGTGCAGTGTCTCGACTTGTCTATCACATGCCGTATTCAAACAGTTTATGGCATATTGATAGCAACATGCGTCTCATAAGGTATCTTAAAATATCATGGGTGTATTTCAGAGTAGATGTCTAAAAGATGAACTAAAGATAAGCTAAATTCATTATACTGTACACATTTGCATACATTATTCCTTATACATTATTTGTATTGCCATTTAGGTGGGGCTTTGTGGTCCATGGTGACATCGATGGATCTTCTTGCTTAATTACTTACTTGAACTGTAGCACAGACAATTGTGCCTCAACAGTGCTATTGCATTTTCTCAAGGCAACAGGCCTCTATGGCTTACCTTCTTGAGTGAGGTCATGGTGGCTAGAACATGCAAGTGGCACTGGTGATGAACCTCCTTCAGGGCATTGATGGTCCGAGTCATCTAACTGGGGAATCCATCCATAATCAGAGAATTGAGTGTCTTTGGAGGGATGTTTTTTCACATGTTCTGGAACCTTTTTTTTTACATGTTCTGGAATCATTTTTTACATGTTCTGGAACCATTATATAGAGCTTCTGAAACAGTATGGCCTTAGGCCATTATGAACCACTGATGCTGAAGAGGTTCCAGGTGCAGTTGTAGAACCACCCCAACCAGGCTCAGTCAGCAGTAATTTCAAGCAGTTAATATTGCAGTCAATCGGATTTCAGTTCTGAAGGAGAAAACCAGGCCTGTAGTGCAGAAATTGCAAATGCTTTATTTATTTAAGTACATGTCGCTGTGTTTGAGGAGCGACAAACATCAAGAACATTTGATCAAATGCATTGTTATTAAGATGCAATTACTACAAATAAAACTCAAAAGATTTCAGTAGGTAACCTTACAAATTTAATTATAAAATGTTAAGATGATTAAAGACATGATAAATTGAATATATACTCTAGAGAGGGAAAGAACCATAAAAATTCTACTTTTGAAAATGTTAATGTAGAAATAACTAGTATCTCCCAACCCTCTTTTCGAACCTTTGATCTTCTTTAGAATTTGATTTTGTTTATAATCAAAATTAGCAGTGTTCATTACATGAAATAGAACAATCATTACAAAAAAGTAAACTATTCTTTCATAGAGCAAAAAGCAAAAAAAAATCATACCGAAGGTTTTCCATTGCAAAAATCGTTCTACAAAAAACACACAGCATATAAGTAACTTTTCATCAAGATATGAGCTTGTTTTAAGTAATTTTGTCCTTAATATCGGCGAAGAAGAACTTATTGCATTGGCAGGTTATTCCACTTATAGCATGGGAAAGATGTTCAGTTATAAGCAAAATAAACATGTCAATGTAACTACTACTTTTTCAACAATACTAAAGAATTAAATTATTATAAAGCTCATATCTTGACTAAACATGATCATTGTAAATACAATGTAAAAGTATGCATTTATCCAACAAATTATCCAATATATCTTCACTGGTAAAGACAGACAATTTCTATGGCAGCTTAACAAAAAGACTTGGACCAGGAAAGAGACTTTTCTAGTAATTTTACTGTTTTTGGTCACTAGCCATTTAAGTCTGCATCTATACTATGATTACTTCTTTTTGGACAGTGGTGGTGAATCAGTCGCAAAATGTAGTTGATACTGATTGTGCTTACAATATCACAATAAATGTACCTTCCATATCGACCAACCAGTCCCTCCAGTAGCATATGGTTTGATTTTCTCTCCTGCTTTTATTGCTGCCTTGCACAAAAAAACATACTTGGAAAAGTGTGTACAGATCCCGTGCCAAGAGTGGTTTCTCCTCACAGACAAACAATAATGAAAGACTGCAGGGATTTTCTGATTCTCGTCTAGCACATTAAGAGTCTTCAAACCTTCCACAAACCTTTAAGAAATAATAATACGGTCATACTTTTAGAATACAAGAATTCTAATAGAAAAAATAAGCATATTGCTTACTGTTGCAATGTAGTGCACACTCGGGCATTTACAAAGAAGTCTGCAGCAGATTGCAGAAGGGAGTCCCTCTCTTCCAGCGTAGTTACAAGCCTCAATGCTCCAACAATGCTCAGGGTATCTGCAGCCTGCATAATGGCTTCGTTTGCTTCCACGAACGTGTTTGTTTCCTGAATCTAAAAAGAAAACAAAAATTTAGGCTAATGATCAATATCCAAAACTCTTAAAAGTGATACTAACTTTGATCAACTGCTGTTTGAATGAATGGTTAAGAACTTCCTCAACCAGGGTAGGTTTAGACAATTTGCCACAAATGTGGTCATAAGAAGAAATGTGGTCCAATGCCTCAATGCACCAAACAGAATGATGTCATTTTTCCAATACAGTTGTATATTTTTAACTCCAGTGCTAAAGAAAAAAAAAAGTTACTTGAAAATTTTTCATCTTTAAGAATTGGGTGGGAAAAAAAAGAAAGAATACTGACCACTGGTGTCAAAAGCTAGATGGCGGTCATTCTCATGCCCCTCTAAGGCATTCGATTGATGAATGGCCATTATTAACAGTCTTAGATACTCTTGTGTGGGACCACCTTCATCAACTGCCCCTTCAGCGTTGTTTTCTTCATCCACATAAACAAGATCCAGTTTTGCTGCTGGATCAAAAAGGCATCTTCTGAGGGCATGCAGGCTACATTCTAAAATACTGTCCCTGAACACATTTATTTGGTTGCTTGTAGGACAGAAAGGCATATCAACCTTGTATAGCTTTGCTACTATAGTCTGAAGATCTGTTCTGTATAAGGAAAATATATTTTATTGTGTATTGTTGGAGTAAACAATGGTTTGCAGCTGTCAAAATTAATTATAATAGAACCTGCCAGAATATACAGTTTTGACTCACTCATCTAAAGGCAACTCTGCCGGATGTTGTGGAGACTCAGGGGGCTCTTCTTCATCTTCCAATAGAATTATAGGTTGCTCAGTTAATGGAGAGGCTGGTGCCTGGTCCTCAATGGTAACCTGTGGATTCGAAGATGGTAAAACTGGTTGTACTTGAGTGGAGGGCTGGAAATCAGGTGCCTGTGAGAACAAAGTTGATGTTTCTGAGAAGTTAGGCATGGTCGACAGCCATTGAGGAGATGTTGGGGCAAGTGGTGACTGGGCTGACAAAGATGTCAGTGCTTGGTCAGAAAGCGATGTCCGTAGGCTTAGGACAGAAGACAGCAGCTGTTCCAGCACTACATTTGCCTGAACTGGACACCTTTCCTAAGCAAAATAAAACAAAAACCTAATCATTAGAGATGCACGATATATATCGGTCACCTAAACTATCGGGCCGATTTGGGCTTATTTTCTATCGGCCCGATAGCCATATTTTCCCGATAAAAATAGCCGATAATTTAATAAAAACGCGGAAACTGCGTTCAAGAGTAACGACTTTTATTTTGAAGACACAAGCCATGACGCGCAGTGGCACGTCACATCCAATGCATGCAGCCAGTGAGTGGGGAAGTAGACAAACATGCCTTCACCAGTATGGTCGTTCTTCACAGTGGCAGAAAATGACAATGCTTTCGCTATATGCAACGCCTGTTCATTGCGGATTCCGAGAGGAGGAAAAAGGTCGTCAAGCTTTAACACAAGTAATCTTATATCTCACCTGAAAAGTCGGCACCGCGGCGAAGAGGTATTAAAAGAGTATGAGGCAGCGGCTGCAGCCGCTAGCACAAGCAGTGAAACCAATGCGGTAACTAAAGGAAGAAAATCCGATGTTACCATTCTGCAGTCTTTTGAAAAAAGTAGACCCTTTGCGAGAGACAGTGAAAAGACCAAAGCCATTAACGGCAAAGTAATGGAGTTCATTGCACTCGGCGACCAGCCTTTCTCCGTGGTCGAAGAGCCATCTTTTCGTAGCCTGTTGGCACACTTGGAGCCACGCTACACTCTTCCAAGCCGCCGCTTTTTCTCAGACGTGTCCCTCCCTGCACTTTATGATGTTGTTGCCACACACATCCACAGCCTAATCGACCAGAACGGACTACACATAAGTTTCACAACAGACATATGGACGTCCGATGTTAGCCCTGTTAGCATGCTAAGTCTAACAGCACAGTGGCTAGACGAGGACTTTAATTTGCAACAAGCCATGCTGCATGCTCAGGAGTGCCCCGGATCACATACTGCCGCAATGATATGTCAGGCGTTTAACACCATGCTTGCACACTGGAATATAACGAAAGACCAAGTGCATGTCGTGCTGAGGGACAACGCACGCAACATGATCAAGGCCATGGAGGAGTGTGGGCTTGCCAGTTTGGGCTGTGTAGCACACACGCTACAGTTAGCTGTGAACGAGGCTGTACTGAGCCAAAGAAGCATCGCAGACTGTGTCGCGATAAGCAGGAAGATAGTCGGACACTTTAAACACTCCAACGTCGCCACCTCCCGCCTACGAAACTTACAGAAACAACTTGGCATGAAAGAGGCAAGGCTTCAACAAGACGTGGCTACTCGTTGGAATTCAACCTTCTACATGCTGACCAGCTTGTTGCAGCAGAAACGAGCCCTGGCAGCATATGCCGTCGATTTCGACTTGCCTGCATTTCTGAGCCCAAATCAGTGGGCTTTAATCGAAAACATGCTAACAATTCTTGACCCGTGTGAGCAGCTGACAAAAAACATGAGCTCAGCTACAGCCACCGCAGCTGATGTGATCCCCTCCATTGAGGCCCTGAAACGTCTGTTAAACAAGACTGTTGCAACAGATCATGGAATCAAAACTTCAAAGAGTATGCTACTGCAAGCTGTTGAGCAGCGTTTCAGTCACATCTCGACAGAGTCCGTGTGCTTTCTGGCCACAGTGTTGGACCCCAGATATAAAGACTGCTTTTTTGACCAAGCAACAAAGAAGGAAGCAATGGAAGTCTTAACAGCCAAAATGAGATCACAGACAGAAAATGAGCCAGAGCCACATGAGAAGAGAACCAGGACAGATGACAACAACAACAATACTTCCCTGCAGAAAATGTATGAAGAAATCCTTCACGAAAATGCCACAAACGAGCTGAACCACAGCCAAGCTGATCAGCAGGTAATTGATTTGTTGTTTATATAAAGCTTTGGGCTATCTGATAAAAAAAATGTTATATTATGTTAAATATGCTATGTATAACATTAAATATAATTTTGTTTTTGTTCTTTGTTATTCTTCTATTACCTTAGATTCAAGCCTATCTCTCAGAGCCCACAATTCCTCGATCCGAGAGCCCCTTGGACTACTGGAGAAGCAACAAAAT
This sequence comes from Cyprinodon brontotheroides, assembly GCA_018398635.1. Classification (NCBI taxonomy): domain Eukaryota; kingdom Metazoa; phylum Chordata; class Actinopteri; order Cyprinodontiformes; family Cyprinodontidae; genus Cyprinodon; species Cyprinodon brontotheroides. Next base: position 36,567 of record JAGKQL010001353.1, read on the forward strand.
CCGGTTCCCACAACTTGCCCTCCTCGCACGGAAGTATCTGTCCTCTCCTTGTACAAGTGTGGACAGTGAACGTTTATTTTCTGCTGCTGCAAATGTTATTGATGAAAAACGAAACCGACTTGGATGTGAGAAAGCAGAGATGCTTCTCTTTGTTAAGAAAAATCTCCCACTGGTGCCCTCCCCCAGAATATAGAAAATATAATGCAGATAATTTGACAGTGACAAGTTTGGGGGGAGGTTAGGATAGGAAATGTTGAGAAGAGAAAAATCTTTGAAGTTGAAGTTTTGAAGAATTTAAGCATTTTATTTTTGAAACAGATTTAAATATTTACGTCCCTAAGGGATGTACGTTTTGTTAAAATTAAGAGGCACATTTTATGCTTATTGTTGTTAGAACTTTTGCTATACGTTTTATGATGGCATATGACCACATGTAATGACATGAAACAGTGACAAGATTGGGGAGTGGTTAGCAAAGGACATGTTAAGAGGAAATCATTTAACTTTTAAGTTGAAGTTGTAAGCATTTTTTTTATCTAAATGACTGAGTTTTTTTTTTAATGCAGTCAAGCATTAATGGTTTTCAGAATGCACTTTACTTTATTACATACCTCCATAAGAGATGCACTTTTTTTGTTAAATTATGATGCATGTTTGATGCATATCTGTGTCTTGCTACATGTTTTATAGCAGATTACCTTATTTTTTTGGTGAAATGAAAAGAAATAAACATTTGCAGTGTCACAAAGTTGTTGTTTTTTGTTATAGATAGGTCAAATCAGCTAATTCATCAGTTATCTATACTGCACAAAGTAGATTATATCAATATATTATGTTAATGTTGTGTTAATAAGAAAATTAAATAAAATTTTAACATATCGGTATCGGTATCTGTATCGGCCCTGAGAAGCAGGAAATTATCGGTAATTTAGGTGCCAGTAATATGTTTAAAGTGGGTTGGCCTCCACATGAAAGGGAAGACTGTTGCAGCAGTGAAATAATCTAATTCTAATACTTGCTTTAGAGTTTATATAATCATACTATTTTACCAGAAACTCTCTGGAAACTCACCATAGCATTAAAGGAATAGTACACCCAAAACATGATTAGCCTTCCTTTTCTACCCCCATGCTGAACAACACTCTGGAGTAATTTTTTTGATATCTCAAATGCATCTGGAGATCTGGGAGGCTTCTTGCTGTCTGCCATTCAAATAATGTGGAGGTTCATGGTGACCCAGACAGAAAGCGTCCATAAAGTCCACAAAAACGTGTCAATATTCTCCATACGGCTCGTTATTCCAAGCGTCCTGAGTGGGTAGCATCCAGAATTTACCGAACGAAGTCATTTAGAATAAAAGCTTTTAGAGCATAAACAGTAGTGCATAGGGATTTCCTAAAAGCTGCGCATTACGTACATTTATCGCTTTTCACGAAACCGCCGCAGACCAAGCCAGGATGAAAAGTGCGCGTTCAGCTCGGCTGCTCCTGCCAATAATGCGTTGTGAGAAGAAGAAATTGCGTGCTGTTTACTCTGTGCAAAGAAAGTATGTTGCAAATTGCGTTAGAAAAATGTTCGAGGACTTCAGTGTTGAAGGAAGCAGCATGAGTTCTTGCCGAAGCTGAATGCGCTTGGTTTGGTCTGCCGCTCAGCTCCTTCCGAGCCACCGTGAACGCGCATGTGCTAGCCGCCAGGAAATCCTATACACTACCGTTTTATGCTCTAAAAAACATTCTAAAATGACTTTTGTCGAGTATGGAATACATTGGAAGAGCAGTATGGAGGAATACTGACACGCTTTTTGTGGACTTTTATGGACCTTTCTGTCTGGGTCACCATAGACCTCCATTATTTGAATGTCAGCAGACAGCAAGAAGCCTCCCAGATCTCCAGATGCATTTGAGATATCAAAAAAAGTACTCCAGAGTGTTGTTCAGCATGGGGGTGAGTAGAAAATGAAGGCTAATCATGTTTTGGGTGTACTATTCCTTTAAGCACCTTGTTGGTTGCACTTTCTACTTTATGTTCAACAAGGATTGATGTCCAAATCAATTAAAAACTGTTCTCTTGAATACTATTCTGATAAATAGAAACATTAAAAGTTCTTTTTTTTTTTAAAGTTCCTTGTTTACAAACATCTTTACTGAGGCCATATTATTTGCTTGAAGTTAATGAAGAGAAAAGTAAAATCAAATCGTAATTTTGGTTGAAATATATAGTAGGCGGAATGCAATCAATTCTGCTCAGAGTTGAGACGCAGTGTGTTAGCATCTAATCTGCACACCGATGAAACAGGTTGATTTGTTTTAGTTCAGTAAAAGTTCAGATTTGTTTGTGTATATGTTTCAAAAGAAATGATAAATTAAACCGCAAAAAAATACTCGCATAATCGTTCAGTCCTAATCTAATGTTGAAAGGTAGGTTGTTTCAAAGATTAGGAGCAGTGACACCGAATGCTGCTCCTATTCACTGTCAGTCTGGTCCAAGGAATGTGAAGAGCAATTTATTATTTGACTGAAGTGTTCTAGCACTGGAATGCTCATGAAGAAGGCCACTAAAACTCTGCTAGTTAATGACTTGATATGTGATAATCGCATTGACTTATGTTGCCTTACAGAAACCTGGCTGCAGAAAGTGGATTATGTGAGCATAAATGAGGCAACTCCTTCAAGCTTTTTAAATTTTCACATAGCCAGAAGTTCTGGGCGAGGAGGAGGAGTAGCAACAATCTTTCAGTCTGACTTACTGATTACTCCAAAGGCAGTTAATACTTACAACTCTTTTGAACATTTAACCCTTAATTTCCCTCATCCAAATTGCAAAGCAAGAAACCCTCTTCTTTTTGTAACTTTTTTGTATCGTGCACCAGGTCCTTACTCTGATTTTTTTAGATGAGTTTTCAGAGTTCCTTTGTGATTTGGTATTAAAAACTGACAGGGTCATCATAGTGGGAGATTTTAACATCCATGCTGACATTGAAGGCGATAGCTTAAGAGCAGCATTTAATACTATCTTAGACACTATTGGCTTTGTTCAAAATGTGAATAGTCCCACACATTCTCATCTTCATATTGTGGATCTTGTGCTGACATACGGCATAGAATGTGAAGAAATAACAGTATTTCCTCACAACCCTGTCCTTTCTGACCACTTTCTAATAACCTTCAGGATTACTTTAACAGAGTTCTCCTTCCCCAAAAGAAGGTTCAATTTTAGCAGATCATCACCAATCTGTTTCACTTTCTCTCTCCTCTTTGTCACTGAGCAGTGCTTCAGAGAGAAAAGCTTAGTATATTCCCCTTAACAGTTTGATGATTTTGTTGATGGGGTTGCTAGTTCTCTGCTTACTGCCTTAGACAACGCAGCTCCTTTGAAAATGAAAACCATTAAAAAATAAAAAGCTTGCTCCTCGGTTTAATGCAGAGCTGCAAGCACTTTGAAGCAAAATGCTAGGAAACTGGAGAGAAAAATATCGCTCAACAGGCCTACGGGAATCTTACCTAGTCTGGAAAAATAGTTTACTGCTGTATAAGAGGACCCTTTGTAAAGCAAGAGCAGTATATTTCTCCTCATTAATAGAGGAGAATAAGAATAATCCTAGATTTCTTTTTAATACAGAATGCCAAACTCACCCAGAGCCATATAGCTTAGTTGAACCGTCCATTCCACCTGCTCTTAGCAGGAATTATTTTATGGGATTCTTTATAAATAAGATTGAACTCATTAAAAATAAGATCATTAGAACTCCTCTATCCACGATTGGTTTGTCTCTGGAGGGTGAGGCAGCATCTGAGCTAGTCATGGAATCTGAACCGGGTTTAGACTGCTTTGATCCATCCAAGATGAGGACATATTCTAACATGTAGGGACCCCTATTTCATCATTCTGCTTCATTCTATCTCTATTCTCCCACTCTGTAGAATCTGTTAGTTCAATCGTTCTGCTCTCTCTGCTTTTTCTCATACAGTGGGTACTTGTTGGAAATGGACGGTTTCCTGCATGAATCACCATGTATTTCCTGAGGCCAGTTTTTATTTAGCGTTAGATTTAGCGTGTGTGAGCTGTGATTGACACTCCATCAGACGCTCCTCTGGCTGTGATTGGTTGTTTTGACTGGTCCCGAATTATTCTTTCCAGATTGAAATACAGGCAGTAGGCGGTACCAATTGAAGCAGTTTTTTTCACAGGTTACATATCACATGTACTGCTGTCTGGGCATAAGGACAGTTTTAGCCAATATGACAAAAAGTGATTTTTAAAAACTTACAGACTTTAGCTTTAAGATGCTGTCTTTTAAGCAGGATTATTGGGGATCTTGGTGTAATATTGTGCTATTTTATGATGTTTTTGATTAAAATAAAGTTAATGAATTAATTTAACATAGTGACTGCATTATCTTATTTCATGAAAATTGTTGCATACTGTATGGTAGCAGTTATAGATACACCCTGCGATCTTATCTGAGAACTGTTTATTTCTATTTATCTGCATCTCTATTATTTAATGAAAAATTATTATAATTAATCTTTTTGGCAAAAAAAATAACTGAATCAATAAAGGTCCGTGGATCCGTGGACTTTAATCAAAGTTTCAATCATCCACCTCTTTAGATGGCAGATTTTTAATTTAGATTAAAAACTTTAATTTTTCAAAACTTAGATTAAAGCAAAGGGATTGGAGATGAACTGCATCTTCAATAATATTTAAAAACTTACAACAGCAATCCAGTGACGGTTCTCATTAACAATGCCGTATAAAGTTTTGTAGTCTGTGGGATCCCACTGAAAGAATAGAAATAATGATATCAGATTCTTGCCACCTTTCAAGTCTGCTGTCAGACATTTAAAACTACAAACCTTGAAGCGTGGAAATTTCTTATGCCACACATCTGTCATGGCAAAAGAGTCAATACACAGCACTTTATCTGCAGAGGATGTATGAATTTTTTGCTCCAAAAACCTCATGTAGGCATTGATCACCTGAATGAATGAATCTTTGCTTGTTAACTAGCAAAATCATTTGATTGTCATAATATCCATCCAGTGAAGTAAGATTTCATATGGGGGTAGCTAGGACAATTATGTCTTACCTCGCTCTCTAGTTCCCTTCCTGGTGCTGTTCGAAATATGTCCGAGTAAAACAATTTATAAGAACCAATTTTTGAAAGAATTATACCGGCTGTAGTGACATCCCAGGCTTCCCGAATATCTAAAATAAGAAATGAAAGAATTATAATTTTACATCAGAAAGTCTTCCGATACACATGCACATATTAGTTTCTGAAAACAGTGTACAAAAGCATACATTGTTCTACTTTCGTAGAGGCAGATATTGTTGTCACACCAGGATCCATAGCTGCTTCCATAAATTCAGAACCGACGTCTGGATCCACAACAGGTGTAATGTTGGAGGCAGGACCTTCTGCAGGTTGTGTGGTGACATCTGGATCCACAACAGGTGTAATGTTGGAGGCAGGACCTTCTGCAGATTGTGTGATGATGTCTGGATCCACAACAGGTGTAATGTTGGAGGCAGGACCTTCAGCAGGTTGTGTGGTGACATCTGGATCCACAACAGGTGTAATGTTGGAGGCAGGACCTTCTGCAGATTGTGTGATGATGTCTGGATCCACAACAGGTGTAATGTTGGAGGCAGGACCTTCAGCAGGTTGTGTGGTGACATCTGGATCCACAACAGGTGTAATGTTGGAGGCAGGACCTTCTGCAGATTGTGTGGTGATGTCTGGATCCACAACAGGTGTAATGTTGGTGAAGTCCTGTTTTTCTGAAGTTATGTAGACTTTTGGGTTCTGATTCTAGGAATATTTTAAGTTGGTCTGTGCTGATTTTTCGCAAAAAAAAAAACAAAACAGTTAGATTGGAGATCTGCACTTTTGTTGTTTATTTGTACAATTGTATAAGGGCCGGTCCAGTTTTGTTCTAACTTCCCACCCTTGCGCTGTTGGCTCCTTACATTTTTTCGTAAGACCCTGTCTCCAACCCTGAATGTTCCTGATGTGTCTGGTGCTGTAGACTTGTATTTGTTTTGAACTGTTTTGATGTTATGGTGGACTAATTTGAAGATTTCGTCCCGTTTTTGGATGGACTCCAACACAGACTCCTGGTCTAGACTCTCTTCAATTTTGCTGTCAATCTGAGTTAAAAAAACAAAAACAAAAGCATATATAATCAGGAGACAATTACAAGGTGTCCACTGTGTAACATTATATATGTTACATATGAAAACATACCTGGGAGAGAAATAATTTTTTTTAAATAATTGACTTGGTTGTAATCCATAACTAAAATAATTAGAATAACATTTCATGTGTTTTTCAACCAAATAAAATAAAACCGTTGGATGAACTTGGTACATAAAATGTGAATTATCTGAACTTTTACTTTATTTTTTTCAAAACTGTACATTATAATTACATTTTTTTTCCCAGTTTGGGTAGATAAACAGTGTATTGAATTATGAAAGAAAGACCACCACAGTTAGTACTTTAGTTCATTTAGAAATAATTTTGATTAAAGAGTTAAAAGTAAATGTGACCTAAAATATTTTCTTTAAATCTAGGACAAAGAATATAATATATAATACAGAGCGATGAAGTCATGTCTCACCAGAATGTTGTCTGGAACCTCGCATGGGAGCCGAGCCTCGGTTCCAAATAGGATAAAGAATGGTGAAAACTTTATTGTTGATTGTTTTTTGGTTCTGAGACCAAACATCACAGCATCCAAATATTTGTCCCATGTGTTTGGCCTCTCTTGGACAAGTTTGCACAGTGATTTGAAAAGCAGAATGTTATGACTTGAATACATAAAGTAACTGAATGATAACCAATCCAGTAGCTACTAGCGCGAAAAGGGTTTCCTCTCCTACAGGCTACTAAATGAGAGACAAAGATCATGCTAACAAGAACAATTTTTAACTTCAAAATAAATAATGGCATCAAGAGTTTGTGGAGAGGACTGTAAGGGTAGTTCAACTATTTTTTTATGTAATAGCTGACATCTGTATATAACCACATTGCCAAAGAGGACACAGTCTGTGTCATAATGTCATACAGAATATAAAAAAGCCAGCACTAAAGTAAAAAAGAAAAATAACCAAGAGCAATAAAGTGATATTATAACAATTTAATTACCTTTGAATGGTCCCATTTAGTTTTTCAACTAAGCCATTTGTTTGTGGGTGATACGGAGCACAAAGGCTCCGCTCAATGCCCAGATTTCTGCAAAGCTCTTTGTTCAGCTGATGGGAAAACATAAGAATCAATTTAAAAGCTTTACATTAACAATAAATAATTTTGATTAATAAATAAACAAAACTACATTTTGTTTAAAAAAATATTGCATCCCACACCAGTACCGTTCACTCAAAAGGATTTAGTAACGCACCTCAATAACAAATTCCTTCCCTTGATCAGTGAGGATTCGCTTTGGAGCCCCAAAGCGATAAAAGAACTTAATAATGCACTGGGCAACATCAGCTGCTGACTTTGATGTCAAAGGATAAGCCTCCGGCCATTTAGTAAAATAATCAACCATCACGGCAATGTATTGATTATTATCTTCGGTTTTTACCACCTTCCCAATAAGGTCCATACCAATGAGTTCAAATGGTTGACTCACCTGAAAAAGGACAATAAAATACAGAATAGCACATTTGAGCAGGGATAATAAAAAAAGTTTATGTGGTCTTTTTTAATGTATGTAACTTACTTCGATAGGAATTTGTCTATTTTCCTGCTTTATTGTCAGCGCACCATGCTGGCACTCTGCACACTCTCTGACCTGAAGAACAAACCTTTTTTTATTAAAATGAAAAATATAAAAAAGCTGTAATAAGCTAACAAAATACTTACATAATCTCAGACACTACATACATTAATATGCAAATAAACATAGCTGTTAAAAACAATTTTCTTGGCAAAATGTCTTATTTGAAAAGTCTTATTATTTCTTGTTAAAACTACAAAGAACCACTTGCCGCTACAACCTATTGCATAATGTTGAACACCATTTGCTAACTTCTATGTCTCGTATTAATTACAATATACTCTTCCATGTGAAAAAGTAGTGTAAAAATTAAGTTAAATTTAAACATACTTAATCATACTATTATAAGGCCTAATCATGAGTATATTTCAAGTATACTTAGAATTGGTATACTTAAAGTGTGACATTTTTGAAATACTAATTTTGTGGTTAGTTTATTTAAGTATGATTTTATTATTATTTTAGCACTATTTAAAATGTGTTAAGCATACTTCAACATACTTTTTTCGGACACACTTCTGTAGAAGTAGAGTGTACTTTAAGTGTACTGTTTTAAATGTACACTTTACAGGTGAAAGTAATTACATTGTGCTTTCAATATATTACCATTTTGGTAACACTCTATTTGAAGGGATGTGCATAAGACTGACATGACACTGTCATAAACACAACACCTGTCATCCAGCTTTTAAAGCAAATTCTCATTAAGTGTCATTATTTACTGAATGACACTTCTAGATATGTTCTTAACAGGTGTTATCTCATGTTTATGCCAGTATCATATCAGTCTTATGGGCCTTTCAGATAGGAAGCGATTTGCGCTGCGCTGGCCGCGGGGTTTAGCGCATTTGCGCTGCGCTGCGCTGCACCGGCTGGGTTGCCGGTAGTCATTTGTTTGTTTTTCTAGCTTTTGCTCAGCAGCAAATATGTATCTGACCCGTGCTAAGAAGCAAGCGCTAGCACTAGCCCTGCTAGTTCAAAGAAAAAGAGCAGCAAGGAAGAAGAGGCTATGGGTGCACGAAACCCTCAGGTCCAGAGAGCAGCTTGGGGAGTTCCGGCTTGTGAAAGAGCTCTGTTTTCACAGCGACTGGTTCCAGGTCTACTTTCGGCTCAGTATGGAGCAGTTTGAGAGTTTGCTGGGGAGATTCGGACCAAGGATCTCAAGGATCCATACAAATTACCGGGAGCCAATTTCTTCTAGGGAGCGTCTGGCAATTTGTCTGAGGTAGGTGATTTACATTAAAATAATATGTAATAAAATAAATCTAGGCTAATTTTCATTTTATAGCATGTTTTGCTGGAGTCCCGCTAGTCATGTCTTTCTCCCGCCCACACATCAGGGGTTTTTCCGCCTGCACAATGTAAATGGAAGTTAACTTGTATTAATTACTATTAGCTCATTGATTTCTTTATAGGCTGTTTATAAAATATCCTTCGACTGATTAGGCTACATGGAAACTGTATTTCAAATTAGCTTTGTTAGAGGTGGTTGAAAGTTGTGCAGTTTAATTTTTATTGAGCATTATGATGTTATTCATTTCAGATACCTTTTACACACTGGGGACTCCTACAGTACCACTGATGCTTCTAGCTACAGAGGAGGAAATGGGCAACTCCACTGTGGCAGACATTGTGCCAGATGTGTCCACTGTTTCCATGTATGGTTAATACAACTATTCCTTATTTGTGCACATTAATTATGTTTTTGATAAAAGTCCTTTTGCTAAAATGCCATCAGAAACACAGGAAGGAGCAATCAGCTAAGTGAGCTTAGTGCTTGGAAAAAATCTTTCATTCCTTTAGAGACAGCATGAAAAGTCAGCTGAGTACAAAACATAGAGAGGAAAACAAGAAGAAAAGGGACAAGAAGAGAGGGACAAAACCTAGAACAGATAATGGATGTCTATTCTATTAACATTTCTCTATCTGTAGAATGGGTCTGTTTATGTGTTGTCTTCTCCATTCAGAGGGCCCCCTGCCTGTCTTCGCCTAGGGCCCCAAATTTCCTAAATCCGCCCCTGTTAATTATACATTATATATAGAGTGGAATAACTTGCCTCTGAACAAAAATAATCTCTGGTTTTCAATTCACATGCAGTATCACATTTGTATAAAATTACCTTTTAATTGTCTGATTACTTGTTCTGTAGCATTATGTTAAATATTAAAGTTTTTCATTATTGGTTATTGAATTGTAGCTTGTATCTCTGGTTAAATGTGTTTTTTTTTTCTTATTTTATCACAAGGAGGAATGTGCTGAGGCCATATCCTGGAAGAAACCTCTCCCAACCAAAGAGGATCTTCAACTACCGCCTATCAAGAGCGAGACGAGTAGTTGAGAATGCCTTTGGGATTCTTGCTGCACAGTGGAGAATCTACCACCGGGTGATTGGAGTGAGCCCTGAAAATGTGGATGCTGTTGTGAAAGCTACAGTGGCCCTTCACAACTTCCAGAGGTGGAACTCCACAGCTGAATATCCTGTCCCACTGGAAGAACGTGACATCCCTGCACTTCAACAAGCAAGGAGAGCGGGCGCCAACAACGCCACCCAAGAGGCTGTAGCTGTACGGGAGGCCTTCAACAGTTACTTCTCCTCCCCGTTGGTGAAGTGCGCTGGCAATACAACGTAGCCTGACGTGCCCACCTCTCACCTGTCAACCCTCTGCTACTCTTCCTCATCATAAAACAAAGGCTCTTTTAAGAGCCACTCACTTATTCTTTAAAGTGCTGATTTCCAAAAAAATATTTATTCCAGCATTCTTTGTGTGTTTACACATACCTGGCCAATAAAACCGTGATTCTATCTTTCTGCTAGATGTGTACTTTACAAATAACCATAAATAGTAAATTAAATGTGATATGTATGTTTCCTGACTTAAAACTTTAACAGACGTAGTGCAGTGATTGACTTTCTTTTAGTTTACATTACCTGTTATAGTCATTATTTTCATTATCTTCATACGTTCGATCAGCGATATACACTCACCGCCACTTTATAGGGTACACCTGTCCAACTGCTCGTTGACTTAATTTCTAAGCAGCCAATCACATGGCAGCAAACTCAGTGCATTTAGGCATGTAGACATGGTCAAGACAATCTCCTGCAGTTCAAAACGAGCAGCATCAGTATGGGGGAAGAAAGGTTGGATTTGAGTGGACTTTTGAACGCGGCGTTTACTCTGTTGGTGCTGTGAAGGGCTAAATCTGAGTATTTCAGGAAACTGCTGACTACTACTGGGATTTTTCACGCACAAACGCCATCTTCTAGGGGCTTACAGCAATCGGTCCCAAAGAAAACATCCAGTCAAGCGTGCCCCGTGGGGCTTTGAAATGCTTGTTGATGCCAGAGGCTGGTCAGAGGAGAATGGCCAGACGGGTTGAAGAGCTAGAAGGGCAACAGTGACTCAAATAACAAACCCGCTAAATCCAAGGTAAAGCAGAAGAGAATCTCTGAACTCTACAGTACGCTTCCAACTCTTTTTGAGGTGCAGATGGGCCGCCAAAGCAGCAGAAGAAGACCACACCCGGTGCCAATCCTTTTCGCCAAGAACAGGAAACTGAGTGCTACACTCTGCAATGTAAGTTTCATCGAAACCGGTCGACATAAGATTGGCACCGCTTCTTCACCCGGCCCTGGATAAGCTGATTTCTGCTGCGCTTGTTCGCTTTAGTAGGGTCGTGAATTTGGCGTCTGCAACATGAAAGCAGCTTATCCACCCGCCCTTGTATCAACAGTTCAGGCTGGTGGTGGTGAGGTCTGTCATGGTGTGGGGAATATTTTGCTTGGCACTCTTTGGGCCCCTTGGTACCAATTGGAGCATCGTTGCAATGCCACAGCCTACCTGAGTATTGTTGCTGACCATGTCCATCCCTTTATGACCACAATGTACCCAACTTCTGATGGCTACTTTCAGCAGGATAATGCGCCATGTCATGTAAAGCTGGAATCATCTCAGACTGGTTTCTTGAACATGACAATGAGTTCACTGTACTCAAATGGCCTCCACAGTCACCAGATCTCAATCCAATAGAGCATCTTTGGGATGTGGTGGAACGGGAGATTCGCATCATGGATGTGCAGCCGACAAATCTGCGGCAAATGTGTGATGCCATCATGTCAATATAGGACCAAACTCCCTGAGGAATGCTTCCAGCACCTTGTTGAATCTATGCCACGAAGAATTGAGGCAGTTCTGAAGGCAAAAGGGGTCCAACCTTGTTACTAGCATGGGGTACCTAATAAAGTGGCCAGTGAGTGTATATAGGTAAGAACTAATCTGACGTCCTTAAGAACATACTCATTACATTCATTACCATATTAATATTACTTTTTTTGCAATGTCTTGGAACACAAATGCAGAGCTTATACACTAAGCAAGAATTCATCATAACATGAATCAAAACTCAAACAATGAATTAAGTAAACTACTTAAGTATTAGAACAAACTGGACTTTGTTTTTCTTAGGAAAACTCATGAAAAGCGGTCATGCTTGAAAGGTTTCTGAGACGTGGTGCTAGACTTAAAAGAAAGAGCTCCTCCTCATCTGCAGACTGGTTAAGCACATTCATCACCTGACTCTCAAACTCATCCTTCTGTTCCTGCCTTTTTTTGGTTTTGCTTGATCCCTGTGGAGCCAGGGGTGCCCGTTGGATGTAAGACGCTGCAGGGGCATGGGAGGCTGCTGAAGTTGCAGGGGCATGAGATGCGGCTGAAGCTGCCGGGGCATGGTAGGCTACAGCTGAAGCTGCAGGGGCATAGGAAGCTGAGGTAGATGGGTGCTCCTGGGACACATCAATAGCTACTGGGTCAGGCAGGGTCTCAGAAGATTCATCGTTGGCCAGAGATGCAGGGGTAGACGGGGAGCTGTGAGATACTTCGGTCAGGTAAAGGGTAAAGGTTTCAGGTGGTGGTGACTGAGCAGCCAGGAGTGCTGAAGTAACGTGGGGAGCAGAGGACCTCTCTTCTAGAGATGGGGACATATTGGAGGAAGTGGCCCTCTCTCTGACATGAGGCTCCAGGAAGCTCATAATGGAGAAATACTTCCATGTGGTCTTGTGTTCTGCCCCTGCACCACTCTTCTTCTCTCTCATGGTCTTTCTTTCCTTAATATATCTGTCCCTGAGATTTTTCCATCGCCTTTTACACTCATCCTCTAAATAATAGGAGAAAATGTGTTAATCATAGTACATGAAAGCTATAATTTAGTCCTACTTCAATTAAGAAAATAGACTTAGAGCTATTTAGGGAGAACACATAACACTAAGCTAGATTTACATATTGCCTACCTACCTACCAACAAGCTACCTGACTTAAAACACACCTGACACGCCTACTTGGTTGGAAATGTGTTTCCATGCTACTGCTTTCCTCCCGATGTCCCTGTACAGTCGCAAACTTGTGTCATATAGTTCGGGGAATTCAGACACACACAGTATAAGCTTTTCCTCCATTTTGCTTCCTGGTCTTTCCAGCCGATGGCCTGGTTTCTATTGGCCACGCGTGCATTCGTCACGGCGCGCCGCGGTCAAAGTGTCAACTATGTTGAACTTTGACCTGGCCTGCGCGCGAGCTCGCGAAGCGGTGCTGTGCTTGCGCTTTGCTCGACGCAGCGATAAACCGCCCTTGCGCGGCGCAAGCCATTGAAAAAGAATGGGTTTCACAGCGCAGCAGTGCGGTCGTCGCAGCCTGTCTGAAAGGCCCAACAGCCAGTGTGAAAAAGGTGAAAGCAAAGCTACGCTGTAAGCGTGCTCGCTTGAGTATCCCGAGGTCCTGACAAAGGAACTTCAACCGCTCGACCATCGATTGTGAACAGTTGTTGTGCGAAAAAAGTGAATGTCTGCGAGCGATTGCGCTCTGATTTGCACCGCAGCCGCTGAGCGAGCACCTGCTTTCCTCTCTGGATTAAACGGTCATGACACGCCAGATACACACAGTTGCATTATAATATAGGCCTAATTAAATTATAATATAGGCCTAATTAAAGATTCGAAAGCTTAACGTTTGTCACATAACGGCAGTTACGTGATAGACATGTTTCTATACTCGGTCTGATGACTTTGTGTAGCCCTGACATTGGAGACTACACGACAATAAATATGATTTACTGGAAGGTTTTCAATAAAGATATGATACCTTTTGCAACGATCCTCGTGACTCTGCATTGTTTTTTTTATCTGATCTGGCCGTATATAGCACGAGTTTCCCATGTTTCTATGTGTTTTGCAGTTTTCAATCGGTTTTCACCTGTCAAAAATTGATTGAAGGCACAGTATAGTCACTCAAAGGTTATTTCTACCTAAATATGACTAGATTTCCTTCAGGAGATGCATGATTTAAAGATCTGAGCTCACAAAACAGCTTGGAACTCTTTTAAAGGACCATTACAACACAAAATAGCCATTTTGACTTGCAAAAAATGTATTAAAGCCCAAATACTTTCATTTAAAGGGGATATCTGCCCAAATATTTGTGCGGCCTGCCAGTAGCATGTGTTGCTATTGTCCCTCTGATATGTAAATAGTTATATCTTTGTGTGTTTTTCAAATTTTCCTGTTTCATGTTCATGCTTTTGTCTATATAAATCTCTTTAGATTAAAAGAAATACAATTATTTTGCACCAACGCTTATGAATTGACTTTTTTTTCTTGCTATTTCCATGGCAGTAAAGTAGTATTTTTAAGAGATTGAACAACATCTTGATTTCATGCCATTCCTGGGTAATTTGAAACCCAGCATTTCTTATATGAAATCATATAAGAAAAAGCCATTTTGCAAGTCAAAATGGCTTTTTAGTGTGGTAAAGAGTTCCAAGCTATTTAGTGAGCTCAGATCTTGAAATTATGGAGGTTCTGAATGAAATCAAGTCATATTTGGGCAGATATCCCCTTTGAATAATGAGAGTATTTGGGCTTTAATCAGTTTATAGCAAGTCGGCTGAGGTCAAAACACCCTGCTAGAAATTGATTAAAGACCAAATATGGTTGAAGAAAGGTGATTTTTGCCTAAAAATGACTTGTTCGATTCAAAGTAAGATGCTTCTGAATGAAATCAAGTCATATTTGGGCAGATATCCCCTTTGAATGACAGTATTTGGGCTTTAATACATTTTTTGCAAGTCAAAATGGCTATTTTGTGTTGTAATGGTCCTTTAAAAGAGTTCCAAGCTGTTTTGTGAGCTCAGATCTTTAAATCATGCATCTCCTGAAGGGGAATCGAGTCATATTTAGGTAGAAATAACCTTTGAGTGACTATACTGTGCCTTCAATCAATTTATGACAGGTGAAAACCGATTGAAAACTGCAAAACACATAGAAACATGGGAAACTCGTGCTATATACGGCCAGATCAGATAAAAAAACAATGCAGAGCTTCAATCTGAACATATTATTGTTTTTAATGGTTTTATGTCTTCTACCCATTGTAAAGCTAATAATATTGCCAACATTTCTCCTGTGTATACTGAAAATCAATCTGTAATTCGTTTTCCTATTTTTATATTGAATTCTGCTACTACAAATGCTATTCCTAGTTTCTCGGTTATTTTTGATGCATCAGTATAAATTTGAACATATTGATAATATTTATCTAAATGTAATTGCACTGAACATCTATCTACAGCACTTGATTTATCTTGTTTCTTTTCCATTATTGACATATCTACTGTTGCTTCTGGTAGAATCCAGGGAGGTATAATTAATACTGGTGTTGTTTGACTCATTTCTAAACTATTCATTTTAATTTTTTTTATTTTATTTTCAATTGTCCATCCAAAACTCCTCATTTCAAGTGATTACGTCATGACCACCAAGCCCTATTTGTACTGGATAGGTTTTTCGCGCGTTTTACCCGCATCCGGTTTGCGCGTTAGCAAACCGCCAAAGGTTTTGCGCCAAGACTGCCATCAGAAGCCACTTGTGAAAAGTTCTGTAGCCTTCCTCACCTCCGGCATTTTTACTAGCAGCATAAGTGGGGAAAATGGAGACGGCTGTACTTTTTAGAGGAAACAAGAGAATCACGCTGAGACTTGATGACATGCGCGTTCATAGAATCTCACGCATCTTTCAGGTTGGTTTTTAATTTTTTGGCTAAATGCACCTACTTTTCCAGAAGACACAAATTAATCACTGGCAAGTTCATTATAATTAGTTGTTACACTCCTATAATTTTTAAAGGACAAATGTCATTTTAACCCTCAGACAGTCAGTCTGACGGATAGAAATTTTATTTAGGCGATTTATTTAGTCATTCTTAAGATGAGACAAAATTGAAAAAAAAGAAATTCTAAAAGACAATTCAAGAAATAAAATAAATATTCTTGTGGTAACATTTACTAATAAATTACACAAACATTGATGTTACAACTACATTATTTACTTGTAATTGACCCTAGCAAAAGAAAAACACCTCTGATATCTCATAGCCAGTTTGAAATACTGACAACAGAACATCAGACTGTAAAACTTTTCAAGCTTACTCATCACTTTAGCAGTTTTGTTCATCATCAACCGATATGTATATCAAAATCTCTTGCTGAAGTAATGTCATAATGAATTTCTAACTTTTGAAATAGAAAAATAGGAAGAAATTAAAAAGAGGAGTGTCTACATAAAACACTCAACAAAATATATATATACACACACACAGTAATGCATATACATTTACATACATATATGTATATCTATATATGTGTCATGATGGGTTAACGGAGGCAAGCCCAAGATGCAGAACACACACGGAGGAGGCAGGGGAAAAGTTCAAAATGTTTAATAAAGTCCAAAATCACAAAGTTTAACACTGGGACTGAAATGGGTCTGGGGCTGGTTCACTGGAGTCTGTGCAGGGAGGCGGGGGATGGCTGGATAACTAGAGAACAACAGGGGATAGTCCACATGGGAACCTCTAGGGAAACTCCTCAAAGAAGTCTTCAAGTTCAAACCATGTAGGGATCCTCGGGTTGGCTCAACAGGGCTGGGTTAGAAGGTTGGGCTTTCCAAGAGCTTCTGACTTGAGACGCTGGTTTTCTGTGACACAGCTCCCCCAGAGCTGCACAGACCAGAGACAGGGTTCCAGTGAGAGGGTGCTCTCCTGGCAGAGCTTCACAAAGAGACAGGAGGTTAAGCTCATCCAGAGCTTTCACGAAGAAACAGGAGCTTCCACGAGGAGACTGGGGTTTAAGCTCATCCAGAGCTTCAACGAGGAGACAGGATTCCTGAGAGGCACAGAAAAGGAGAGATTAGAATCTGGTCTCAACCTGGAAACAACCAAGACTCAGTCTATAGCAGAAGGTTCAGGAAGCTTAACCAACTACAAGATCAACACTGCGGCGTGGGATCAAGGTCAGGCAGGAGCTTATAAAGGAGAGGTCTTCTAATGAGAGGATTAGGAACAGGTGTGCAGGAAAGTTCCAGCTCCAGAAGACCCACAGCGCTCATACCCTGCTGGAGACAGAGGGTAATCTCCCAGATCCCCACAGTAACTCCAAACCTAAGGGAAAAACAAAAGAGAAGCAGAAGAGTGATCCGCGGCGCCCTCTGGTGGGCAAGTCTGAGGATCCCAACAATATGAGCGGGATGACACACGGTGAAAACTATGTTTGTGTACACCTGTGTTTTTATATGCAATAAAAACAATTTGGTATGACATAATATACATCCTGTCAGGGCTTTTCACAATATATTTAGATGCAATGAACAATTTTATAATAGCTGGGACGTCATACAGCAGTCACAGTACACTGCTGCTATTTCATCCCACGATCAAGCTCTCAATCAAACCGAAGAAGGGGCTTTCAGATGATCACTACTGTGCATCACAAGCGTTGTCTTACAGCAGACACAGTATTGGATACTTGAGTTAGCTGATCACCAAGTTCATTTTGTTTTTGAAAAATATTGCAGATTCAGAGTGGAGATCAATAATTAAATCTTGGTTTTAAGAAGTTTGCAGGGAATTGTCTGGGTGAAGGAGATCACTGGAGCACAACAGTAGCTTATATATCCTCCTGTGTTTCAAAAAAAAACAAAAAACAAACAAAAAAAAAAACAGTGTCATGCGTGTCACCTTTGCATTTACATTTGCACATTGTGTCATTACCATCACAATTTCATAAATGTAGCCTTTT
>JAGKQL010001355.1:0-19995 GCA_018398635.1 Cyprinodon brontotheroides
AGGGGAGCATCGGTGAGAAGAAGAAGAAACAAACGGTTCCCAGTTTGGAGGAATATCTCCAGCAGAGGGACTACCTGGGAGGGTTAACATTACTGGAGGTCATTAATACATCTCAGTCATAACACAAACACCAGGCAGTTTCCTAGGGCCATAAAACTCTGTTTACATTGATAGTTAATACAACTATTCCTTATATCTGCACATTAATTATGTTTTTGATAAAAAAAATACTTTCGGCATCGGAACGCTTAAAGTTGTAGGTACGTCAAATTTGAATGTCAAATCATTCCGGCTTAAACATGTATATAAATGTTCTCTTTATCAGACTATATTGTCCCAAAAGTTAGAAAATTTATATATATAAAAAAAATCCTGTCTTAAAATCTGTATTTTTTTCCGTTATCTTATGCAGGCCAGTTAGCTATACGTCAGCCTGAACATCTAAATTCAGCCAATCAGATATCAACGGTCATTTTTCGTTCATAGCATCTTGATTCATATGTGGCAGCTAATATACGCCTAACGGTTGAAATAAGAAATAAAGAATAATACTTTCCCATGAGTTCCGTCCCAGTGTTCCGTCAGGGATGGGCGTCTGTGTCTTCGGCAGAAGTGTAGAGCTAACAGAACTGGCTCTAACCAGAGTAGAAAGAGAGTGGGAGGCGGCGTTGCACAACTGAGCAAGAAGATAAGGAATATAAGAGTCTCTAGTTTGAGAAACAGGCGCTTCACAGGTCCCCAACTGGCATTTTCATTAAATAGTACCCGCAGTAGCCTGTTTGTGCTGTCCTCTAAAGGGAGTACTACACACCGTTGTAGGACATTTCTTAGCAATTTCTCATATGGAATAGCCTACATTTCTAAGAACAGGAATAGACTGTCCAGTTTCAGATGAAAGTTCTCTTTTTTCTGGCCATTTTGAGCGTTTAATTGACCCCACAAATGTGATGCTCCAGAAACTCAATCTGCTCAAAGGAAGGTCAGTTTTGTAGCTTCTGTAACGAGCTAAACTGTTTTCAGATGTGTGAACATGATTGCACAAGGGTTTTCTAATCATCAATTAGCCTTCTGAGCCAATGAGCAAACACATTGTACCATTAGAACACTGGAGTGATAGTTGCTGGAAATGGGCCTCTATACACCTATGTAGATATTGCACCAAAAACCAGACATTTGCAACTAGAATAGTCATTTACCACATTAGCAATGTATAGAGTGTATTTCTTTAAAGTTAAGACTAGTTTAAAGTTATCGTCATTGAAAAGTAAGGACCCCAAACTTTTGAACAGTGTATAATAGGGATGCACGATATTGTGATTTTGGCCGATATCCGATATGCCGATATTTTAAAACTCATGTAGCCGATAACCGATATCGATACCGATGTTAAAGCGGGAAAAAAATAAGTAGTCATTGAAAATAGCTGTTTTGTTATCCATTTCTGACACTTTGAAAAATAATATACTCAAATAAATTTTCATATGCTGATATCAAATTGATTTTTTAAAACGCGGTATCGAACTATTTTACTTTCAAAATCTGGTGAAATTTCATCGTTCTGTTACAAANATGGCGCGGTCGTACGCCACCTGTACAGACTTTCGGATGCTGGACTTGCGGCCCTCCATTATGCGTAACTTGTGTCATCTACTCCCAGAGGGGTCAATACTATTTAATAAAAAACTTATTTTTTTTTTCCTTAGTAAATGTCCTAGCAACTAAGTTGAATTAATGAATATAAAATGAATGGTGTTAAAGTTAAAATTTCCACCAGCACTATTTTAGAGGAGACTTAAAATATTTAAAAAAAATCCCTTTGTCCACCTCTATTGTTTCATAGAGGTGTTTTTTAAAACCATGAACTAAGTTCTTTTCTATCTGCCCCAGAATCAGCCCGCTTTTTTTGACCCGGGGAGCAGAAATACACTGTAGACAGGATGGTTGAGGCTCATCGCCAGTTTAGGAGCAAGACAGCAGCAGTTACAGGTAGGTATGTGTCCAGACGTTAGGTTTTACCACCTGTTATGATGTTCTCATGTTGTTCTCATGCTGGCAGGTCTCTGAATGGCAATTATTCTGAGGGGGCGGGGCTGCCCTGATGTTTTATCCCCCCACCTAAACAGACTGCTGCAGTTTGCAAGAACAGTACCAGGTGGATGGAAATCTTTACTCATTGACATTTACCATTTGTCCGCTTTTGTATTATTTTATTAAAGGATAAATCTGTTGAATTTTCTTTCGGTCAAATTATGTAAATATCAAATGACTGTTCTGAATCTCTGTCCTGATGATTGGTGTGACTCATTTTAACTTCTAGGTTAGGATTTCTCTGTGATTATGTTTTTGTATTGTGTGTCAGTGTTGCTTGTACATAGGGTTTCTGTTAGCAGTGAAATCTCATAACATGGTGATATCGTTTTGGTACATTTCAATTCAGAATTGATGTCTGGGGTTGATATAAGCATGTGAAAATGTGGAAGCGTCCACTCCAGTCTGCTGTTATTGGAGCCTGATGGAGGATCTGTAATGTTGTGGGGTCTGTTTGTCAGAGATACAAACATGTGCAATCCCAGTTTGTGGAGAAGATATTTTAATATTTCTTTTTTGTAGGTAGTTTATGAAGCAACTCAAGTTAAAGGATGAGAAGAGATTAGCATCTCCACTCATGGGCAGAGATGGCAAAAGTACTCACTTTCCGTACTTGAGTAAAAGTACAGATACTTGTGTTAAAAAATACTCTGGTAAAAGTGGAAGTACTGATTAAACTTCTTTACTCAAGTAAAAGTAACAAAGTACAGGCTTGTAAATTTACTTAAAGTATAAAAGTAAAAGTAGAAACCACTTTTTTCATGCCGTTGCCTACATTTTAAATGGATGTCTGCCAATAGGACTAGATCTCCGTTGTGTTCATTTTCAATCATCTCGTCGTCCATGCTACTATGCTAACGCCACCGCCACCAAGCTGCAATGATTTGCCGCCAATGAATACCGCCGAATCTGTCGATTCATCTTGTAGTGGTGCGTCAAATGCAACGTAGATTCCCATCCAATTAGATTGAATTTGGTATTGATGACGTGAAAAATAATAACGGTAACTCCATTGAAATGATTCAAAACTAAAGTAAGGAGCCAATTTTTTTAAAATGTAATGTAAGGTAGAAAAGTACAGATATTGGTGTAAAAATGTAAGGAGTAGAAACTAAGAAATAGCCATAAAAATAAGTAGTAAAGTAAGTAAAAATATCAGAAAAGAAAAATCTACTTGCTTAAAACAACTTGCTATGTTTATAAAACAGCCAGATGCCTTACTTTCTATGTAGACTGAAAACTAAATTTTTAGACCATTTCTATAAAATTCTTAGAGATAGGGCCAAGGATGAGGGGAGGTGTTGTTGGTCTCCATCTCCTGATTCGCTCTCTCCACTGTGTCCGACCTTTCAGACATTTTCAACATCTTTTTTCTGAATCCTACATTGTAGCATGGCATAGACAATTCACGTTAGCAGTTTGAAGAACTCCTGCTTGCTTCTGACTGATTTCCTTTAGCTAACCAATGAGTGTTTTGCGTTTATAGGACTCATCAATCACACTAGTTTTCACTAGATGTGGATGGAGCCAATGATCTGCATTGGATGGAGCACATGGCGGAAATAAATATTTACAAACATTAAACCAGAGGTAACCAATTAAAAAATCAGTGGAGTCTCGATAAAGAAAATCATCAAGCAGTACAGAGACCAGTCTGGAGACATTTTTAATGATCTGTTACTTTGTACACAATTTAACACTGAAATAGAATTAGGTATTTATGTATTCATACAATACATTGACTTAAAAAAAAAAAAAAAAAATATATATATATATATATAGAAATTGTCATAAATGGCATCCAGTGCTATCTCAGAGGGGTTGACACCGTATTCCTATACATCCATCAGTAGTTAAAGGTCAAGGGTCAGCACATGCTAATTCTTCCTGTAAAAAAATGACAGCGTTATTGTCGCTGTATGATCTGAAGCCTCATTAGGAGCTTTTACACAGGCTTTTGAAAAACTTTGATAATTTGCTCGTGTAATATTTTTTAGAATAAAAAGCTAGCAGATGTGCATAATCAAAAAATAACAGAAATACAGTTACAGAGCATTCAGTATTATAAGAAAGCCTACACTGTTTCTGAATAAATACATTATTGTTTGAGTTAAGTTCTGTTCCGTTTATGTCTCTTTCCTTGTAAGTGTGAAATGTCCCATGCTCCTGAATGCACCATAGCTATCTGACGCTCGTGAATGCATCACACTGGTCTGTGAATGCTGTGCTGTGTATATGCGCGTTTGATTTTCCGCATAAAGGCTTTGCAGTTTACAAACTCCCGTCAGCATCACTGTTTATTGTTGTGTGTGAAAAACAAGAGACTAGAACAAATTAATCAGCCGTACCTCGGTCAAAATCTTTGGATTTAATGTTGTTCATAACACCCGCACTTTTGTTAATGAATCTGACAAATAAACACAATTTTTCCCAGGAGAGGAATATTTAAATGTTTTTATATCATTATTATAACAACAAGTAGCTCCATTGGTCATATTTTAATCCCTTTTCCTCGTTGATATGCAGTTGTACAGAGCGAGGCGCGCTCCCGCTACTGGGGATGCATATCTGGGCAGGGATGCACTTTTTGGCATAACACCGGACCGCGGTCCACTAATCAGTGACCTCTGCATTGAACCGAAGCCAAGAGTAACGAGTAACGTTGTTTAAAATGTAAGGAACAGAAAGTACAGATACTTGTGTGAAAATGTAATGAGTAGAAGTCAGAAGTAGGAGGAAAAGTAATGGAGTAAAAGTATAGGTACCTAAAAAGTGTACTTAAGTACAGTAATGAAGTATTTGTTACTTGACACCCTCTGGTGATATTTAAGATCTGTTGTCTATTTTTCAGTAGCTTAGCACAGTTGGCTAATGTCTATGGCAATGCTAGCATGAATGGCTACCTCTCTGCATCACTATTGCGGGCTGTTATATATTGTTTATGACACACAGTCCTACTAGCTGTGTGTTAGGATGAACAATAAATGAAAGAGTGATTCGAGCTCCAATCATGGTCAAACTGTTAATTCTGCACATGGAATAAATTCACCACAACTTCTGTTCAAAATATAAAAGTTTATTAACAAAAATCATTCAGCTCCAAGTAGGGTGGCCATTTCTATAGCACCAAAAAGGAGGACATATATACATATGTCAGAAATTATTTCTAACAGCATTAAAAGAGCATTAAATTTAGAGTTCCTCATTCCTGTATAAACCTGTGAGCGTTTAATTTAATATGACATACCGGTATTAAAATGATCATCCAGCAGATGTTCAGTTTCTGCCCAAATATTTTCTTTTCATTCATTCCTGCAATAAGAATTTTCTTTTAAAGTTGTGAGATTCACTCTAGAATCTCACAACTTCTTCTTGGTCTATTGAAGCACCAATAGTCTGGTTCCAATTATTTAATTAATTGCTCTTAGTTTTTGGGAATATATAAGAATGATGCTCTAATTTCTAGTTACTGATCTGTTTTTACTAAAATTAAAATTGACAAACCGGATCTTCTCGATGTTCTTTTTCCTGTATGGTACGATTACAATAGCGGTCTTGATCTGGACGGACCGGAGCGGAGCAAAAAAGAGCTCAGCTCCGTATTTTGGCGGTGGTGGACGGAGACAAGTGGAGGATGTGGAACAGCTCTCATTGATTTACATGAAAGACAAGTGCTCCGCACGACGTGCGTGAGCGTACATGCGCTGACGGACGTAACCGGAATCCTGGGGGTAAAGGCGGGACGCCGGACAGTGCAATGAAAATCCGGACTGTCCGCCCTAAAGCCGGACATCTGGCCACCCTAGCTCCAAGTCAAACATATTTCAGTTGAACACTCTAAACTAAGACTAGTAAAAGTCAACTAAACTAAATACTGTGTACAAAGAGGAAGGGGAAACGGTTGGAAATCATATCACAGTTTAAGATGGATTTTGAGTTTGAAACCAAAGTTTATCTGGAAGAATTAGGGATATGATCAAATTAGCTTTTCACTAATTTAGAGAGCAATTGGAATGTTTTCACACCAATTCACAATGCAAATCCATGAGGTGAATAAAAACATTATTTGGCCAAATAATGTTTTATTGAATGATTTGCCTAATCAAGAACCAATAACCTTTAGCATAAATGATTCTTTTTACCCTCTTTGAAAAATAGCTAGCAGCGAATAGACATCAGGATTCCATTAAATGACTCTTGGTCAAACTTGCTAATGGAAATGTAATGAGCATCTGAGGAAAATATGAACACTAATCAGTGTTTAGACCCTTAGTGAAATAAAGCTTGTCCAAGCTTCAACAAAAAAAGCTCAACACATGTTTCTGTGTAGTGTACGTGGCATAGCATGCACTCCATCCTGTTAGCTTGTATTTACTCATCAGTAAACACATGAAATGATCCATATGATCAAAAGACATATTGTTTGTTCTGTCCCTATTTCTGCCAGACCTGCAAACCTTTTTGTCCATTTCCATTTGGAAGGTTGAGTTTCCATCCAGTTGCAGCTCAGCAGTCAGGACAGGCTCTCTCTGTCTCAGTGGCTCACAGCAGGGGTCTGCTTTGTCTCAGTGGCTCATCAAAGCAGGTTTTTTCCCAGTCTGGCTCTATAAGTTCTGAAACTAGAGAAATGTGTTGTAAAAGGTCCGTTTTGCAGCAGTTTGGTTCTGAAAAGTTCTGACTTATCCTTGATGGCTCTGGAGATCTGGTTCCCTTTGGGCTTTGGATCTTCATTTTGCTGGGGATCCTGCCGAACTGGACCCCAGCTCAATGGGCAAGAGAGACGGCTGGCCACACCTCAGTAGGAGCTCCTGTGACTGCTTTTGGATGCCCTGGCTGAAAAGGGGGGTTGCAGAGATCTTAGAGCTGTTCATTCACCAAAGCTGTGTCCTCCTCTCTGGACACTGGTTCCCAATGTCCAAAAACCATGATCATTGTATGTGGCACAACAAGCAGAATGGGAGGCAGATCTTTTAGTTATCAGGCTCCTCTCCTGTGGAACCAACTACCAGTTTTAGTCCGTGAGGCAGACACCCTGTCTACTTTTAAGGCTAGGCTTAAAACTTTCTTTTTGATAAAGCTTATATAGTTAGAGTGGCTCAGGCTATCCTGAGCTATCTCTATAGTTCTGCTGCTATAGGCTTAGACTGCTGGAGGACATAGGGACCCCTTTTTCATCATTCTGCTTCATTCTATCTCTAGTCTCCCACTCTGCAGAATCTGTTAGTTCAATCTCTATCGTTCTGCTCTCTCTGCTTTTTTCTCATAGTAGCTTCATCTGGTCTGTTCCTGTTTGGCTGTGACTCCATCCTGGAGAGAAATATCAGCTGTGCTGCTGCCATCAACACCTTTGTTTCTAGATGTTGGAGCTTGGCCTGTTTTCCAGTGTAGTCCTGTTTCTATGACTGTGACTAACTGGATGTGCTCTCTTCATCCTCTGACATGGGAGCTGGCTCGGAGCTCGTCTGCCTGGCTGTGTGTTTCCTGGGACGGGCCGCCTGTGGAGCTGGTTGACAGTTGTCTTTTGTATCTATGCTTCTTTCTATCTCTCCTTGTGTCTCATTGAACCCCTGGCAGCCTCAGTAGAGGCTAAGGGGTCATTAGTGTTTCTACTCTGTCTGTGCCTGAATTCTTCTCCCATTTTGTTAAGGATAGTTTTGGAGTGAATTGTAGAAAGAGGCTCAGAAGCAGAATGGTTCTCCCCTTTGGATTTCTTTTTCAGTTATTTATGTCATTCTATTTTCTTGGTCATTGGTTTCCTTTCCGTTGTTGTACATTGTAGTTTTTTTCTAGTTATATTTCTTCTTCTTCTTCTTGGGTTTTTTGACGTTTGGCAAACAGCTTCTGGTGCATTACTGCCACCAACTGAAATCGAGTGTGGATTGTAATTGAACTAATACAGTATCCTATTACTATTACTACAAAAGAAAGTTGTAAAATTACTCTTTTTAAGGTATCTCAATAATAAAGAAAAACCCTCTTACAAGAAGTTCGGTCTTCCCTAAAATGAGGAATGTGGAGCATCATGTAAAGTTATACTTTGGCTCTGATTTCAGAAATAAGGAGCTGGTCGGATGTCATCTGCTGGACGGAGCTCCAAGCTTTCTTTCTGAAATGGGCTGTTGTATTATGACTACATTTTCTTAATATTACAACTTTATTGTCATATTGACTTTATTCTCCAAATAATGATGAAAAAAAAATCTCTTGCCTGCTCCTAATACTCCATCGTAAATTATCATATTAATTATACTTTTAATTATATTTTAGCAGTGTTGTGTTTTTTGTGTTGCTCTCTGTCGCTCCCTTGTGCCAGACTCCTTTCCCCTAGTTTTTTAGTTGCCTCTATCCACACCTGCTCCCTGGTAGTTGATTAGCCCAGTCTTTGTTCTGTCTCCCATATATACTCCTCAGTGCTGTGCAGTTCCTCAGTGCTGGTTTCTCCTCAGATGTGTTTTCCCAGATGTCTCTTTGTTTTCGGTTTTCTGTGTTTTGTTCTTATAATTTGTTTCTGTTTCCTTTCCGAACCTTCATTAAATCAACAAACTCATCTCTGCATTTGGGTCCTCAACCAGGGGCGTCTCTAGGTTTAAGAGACAAGGGTGACTCAGCCCCTATAAGATATAGCGCGCGGCTTGCGCGCGCTGAAATTTTTCCAGTGCACCTGCTAAGGCGTTGTCTAAGACAAGGGTGTAACTTTGTGTTGAAAGTTGGTGGGGGCGGCTCATAAGGAAAGGGAGCTACCTGCTTGGCGACGCCTTTTTTTTTTTGTTGAGAAAGGATAAAGCCAAAAAATGCGAATAACATTTATCAATTTAATGCTTACAGTTGAAAACATAACTGTTACAATATTCACTTATATATTTTGTGCAAAAATATCACATAAATCTAAACAGACAGTACAAATCAAAGAAATCAAATATCAATCAATTTTGTAGAACATTTATTGACAGTCAATTTTGGGTCACTTTTTAAAATTAATTTACTTTTAAACCAGGACTCGGACAAGATCTTATGGGACCTTAAGCAGAATATGATTAAGCAACTCCGTCTTTCTGTCAAGAACATCCACCAGCAGGGTATCCAGGGGAGATTTACCATTAGGCAATACTAGGCAGTTGCCTAGGGCCCCAAGTTCTGGGGGCCCCATAAAACTCTGTTTCTATGTATGGTTAATACAACTATTCCTTATTTGTGCACATTAATTATGTGTTTTGATAAAAATCCTTTGGCTAAAATGCCATCAGAACGGCTGATAAATAGAGAGGAAAAAGGGACAAGAAGAGAGGGACAAGAAACCTAGAACAAATAATGGATGTCTATTCTATTAACATTTCTCTATCTGTAGAATGGGTCTGTTTTATGGGTTTTCTTCTCAGGGGGCCCCCTCCCCTGTCTTTGCCTAGGGCCCCAAATTTCCTAAATCCGCCCCTGAGGGTACCAATACTGATTTGATAGAATCTGGGAGAGCGGACTATGTTCAACCATCCATTTTCTTTAACCTTATCCCTCAGTGGGATGAGGAGGTGCTGGTGCATATCTCTAGCCACGTTCTGGGTGAGAGGTGGGATCACCCTGGACAGGTCACCAGTCTGTCGCAGTATGTTCAACCAGCTTAAAAGTAATCGGTAATCAGATTTATTATTTGCACTTTTACTAAGTGAACTTTCTAACTCCCTTAAATCTGAAATTCCAATGCCAAAATTGTTTAAATCTTTTATCTTTGGACCCCCTGCAGAGAGTGACGTCACACCTCCCTGCTAGATTGCAAAAAGCAGCTTGCTCATGAGTTGTCAACTTAACACGCTAAATCTTAAATTACATATATAAAGAGAAAAAAGGCAGTGGCACGGGAAGGGGGTGCTGCTGAGGGGCTGCAGCCTCCCTCGTCATAGCATCAGCCCCCATGGTGGGGGGCTGTGGAGTAACATAATATTGTACTTAAAAACATGAAATTATTTACATGTATTTATTATTTAAAATACTGTGTTTGATATGGGATTAAAATGATGGGCTGTGTATAGGATATAAACTAATGATTCATTATTTTAATATTTCATAAAAAACTAGGCTACCCCTCCGAAAGCTTCCGCCACCTCACATTCATTTAGGCATGGCTAGCAAAAGGCAGCAGAAACGTATTTCTGACTATTTCGAGGTGAGAAATGGTTTTAATTCCCCTACTACGCTAGAATAAGGCTGCATATCACTAAATATTATGTCTGTATTAAGCTATTAAGTGATAAAATATGAAATTAGTTTTTTTTTTATTGTGTGTGTGTGTTTTTTGTTTCAGATATGAAATCATTCCCCATATCCATAGTGGAATGGACTTTCAAGACGTTCAATGCTCAGTTTAGGCTAAATTTAGGCCATGTTTCATTCAAGTATTCCTGTTCCTGTTGATTGTGAGCTGCTGTTTGTTTTGAATGATTAAAAGAGAAGAAATAAAGTTTAAAATGTTCATGCTTTGTTCCGATGCATTTTAAATGGCAGTTCTTGGCAAAGCGCGACAAATGTAGGCCTACAATATTATCTTAAAACGTCAGCCACAGCCCTCAACATAATGGCGTCATGTGTTTTCCAACCCAGCCATCAAAGCCCCCCTCGCTTGAAACAGCTTCCAGCGCGCCTGGGTGCAGTGCTTATTACTGAATGGCAACACTATCAAAGTCAGGAAAAAGTTTTAAGTAAAGCCGGGATTAAAACAGTAGCTACAAGAAGCTTCAAATAAAAGGTGTTCTTTATGTTCAACCTAAACACTAACTCCGATAGACCATCAGTAGAGCAGGTGTTTAAATTATTCAATCACTGCTGCGAAAGCTTATAGCAGTGAAAGCTAATATACCACAGCTATCACTTAATAAACGCAAAATAAACCTCTAAAAACGGAAAACTGTAATGGACTGAAAGTCCTGTTTTTTATGTGGGAAATTATTTGCGTGTGTTTTAGTATAATTCTGATATATTGGCGCTGTTGTCTGTTTCTATGGCGGCAACGATACTGAATGCAGTGTAGCTTAGAGACCTGCATGGGTGAGTTTTACCAACCCGCACCGCCCGAACCCGTTAGGATGACTACCGAACCCGACCCGCAAGTCACCCGGCGGATACTTATTCAATTCAAATCCGAACCCGACTTCGACCCGTTGATATTACAGGGCTTTCGGGATCCACGCTATGCATTGTGGGGCGTCCCGCGGTCATATTGACGGCTACGCTAACTTAAACATAGCTCTGACACAACGTTGTTGTTGAAAGAAGAGACGTAGAAGTAGAGAGAAAAAGATGTTAAAAATCCCGAAAAGGATCTGGAATTTACCGGAACACTAAATAGAGAAGCCAGGGACCGGTATGGTGACAAAATCAGCATTATTAATCATTTGGATCCATATGAAGTTCCAAACAAATGAGTGGAGCACCGATGAGTGAGCGCCTATACTTCAAAACAGTTCAGAAGCTACAAGTCCTTGGAGTCTCATATGCAGTTCATGAATGGATGGGTTCAGGAGCTGCAGATCATAAAGCCAGCAAACAGTGGGAACACAGTAATCCGTACTGAAAGGTAAGCTGTGATCAGACAGGCTCTGGAACCTGCTAGTTTAGCAACTGCTAACCGCTAATGCTAACAACCACTCACGCATGTAATGTACTTTTAAGTAGCTGCTATGTGTTTCAAAGGTGTAGTTAGTAACGTTAACTGCCAATCCTCCGGGTTTTTCACGTATTTGAGCCTTTTCCCGCTGCCGTTTTTATTATTTTCCCGTAAAAGATCCCAACTTTGAAGGAAAGAAACAAAGTAAGCTATAAAATAAAACCGTGCATCTTTAACTTACCAGAATGAAAATGCAGGGAACACACTCTCAATGACATTGGAATACTGTGGAAAGTTATGTTCGGTCGTCTTACAACCCGACCCGTTAACACATCATAGGCTATTGTACGCTGCGCTGCACCCAGTGCCTGATTAATATAACATTTCTGATGTCCATAACAACACACACGCATAAAAAAAATCACCAACTACCCGCCCGCACTAAAAAATATCCGCCCGACCGTTTTTTTTTAATGTTTTTTCAAGGGGTACCCGACCCGTTGCAGGACTCTAGTGTAGCTGACATAACAGGGCCGGTGTTATGCCCCAAAGTGCATGCCTGCCGAAATATGCATCCCCAGTCGCGGGAGCGCGCCTCGCTCTGTTGAACTGCATATCGACGAGGAAAACGGATTAAAATATGTTCAATGGAGCTTAGGTTCTTATATTAATGATATAAAAACGTTTAAAAATACCTCTCGTGGGAAAAAAGTTGTGGTTATTTGGCAGATTAATTTACAAAAGTACGGATTTTTTGAACAACATTAAATCCAAAGATTTTGACCATGGTACGGCTGATTTATTTGTTGTGGTCTCTTGCTATTTACACACAACACTAAACCGTGATAGCCGAAGTGAGTTTTGAGTTTGCAAAGCTTTCTCTTAAGTGGAAAATCAAACGCGCACCTACAAAGCACAGCGTTCACAGACCAGTGAGATGCGTTCGCTGCGCGTCAGAAAGCTATGGTGCATTCAGGAGCATTGGAACATTTTAAACTTACAAGAATGAGGCATAAAACAGAACTGTATTTTACTGAACTGTGTTGTAAAAATTGCATCCCCTGCTTTTTTCCAGAAATATAGATTTGTAGCTGATGTTTCAATTTCTACCTGCTTCCACATGTGTGCTGAGCTACCAGTGTGAATTTCATGTGTGTGGGACAATTTTTAAGTTAAAAACAAGGGGGATGCATTTTTTGGCAGGTCCTTAGGTTATAACTAAACAAGGGGGATGCATTTTTTGGCAGGTCTTTGCCAAAAATTGCATCCCCTGCTTTTTTCCAGGAATATAGATTTTGTAGCTGAAGTTTCAATTTCTACCTGCTTCCACATGTGTGCTGAGCTACCAGTGTGAATTTCATGTGTGTGGGACAATCTTTAAGTTAAAAACAAGGGGGATGCATTTTTTGGCAGGTCCTTGCCAAAAATTGCATCCCCTGCTTTTATCCAGAAATATAGACTTGTAGCTGATGTGACAAATTCTACCTGCTTCCACATGTGTGCTGAGCTACCAGTGTGAATTTCATGTGTGTGGGACAATTTTTAAGTTAAAAACAAAGGGGATGCATTTTTGGCAGGTCCTTAGCATCCCCTACTTTTAAAAACAAGGGGATGCATTTTCCCCTGCTTTTTGCCAGGTACCAAAATTGCATCCCCTGCTTTTTTCCAGAAATATAGATTTGTAGCTGATGTTTCAATTTCTACCTGCTTCCACATGTGTGCTGAGCTACCAGTGTGAATTTCATGTGTGTGGGACAATTTTTAAGTTAAAAACAAGGGGGATGCATTTTTGGCAGGTCCTTGCCAAAAATTGCATCCCCTGCTTTTTTCCAGAAATATAGACTTGTAGCTGATGTGACAAATTCTACCTGCTTCCACATGTGTGCTGAGCTACCAGTGTGAATTTCATGTGTGTGGGACAATCTTTAAGTTAAAAACAAGGGGATGCATTTTTTTGGCAATCTTTAAGTTAAAACAAGGGGGATGCATTTTTTGGCAGGTCTTTGCCAAAAATTGCATCCCCTGCTTTTTTCCAGAAATATAGATTTGTAGCTGATGTTTCAATTTCTACCTGCTTCCACATGTGTGCTGAGCTACCAGTGTGAATTTCATGTGTGTGGGACAATCTTTAAGTTAAAAACAAGGGGGATGCATTTTTTGGCAGGTCCTTGCCAAAAATTGCATCCCCTGCTATCTCAGAGGAGTTGACACTTGTACATCTGTATTCCTGTATATTCATCAGTAATTAAGTACAAGGATCAGCAAATGCAAATACTGCCCTGTAAAACAATGACAGTGCAATTGTTGCTTCATATGATCTGAAGCCCCATTTGGAGCTTTTAAACAGGATTTTGAAAAACTTTGATAAATTGCTGCTGTAATATTATAGATTTTTTAGAATAAAAAGCTAGCAGATGTGCATAAACAAACAAAAAAAAATACAATACAGTTCAGTAAAAATACAGTTCTGTTTTATGCCTCATTCTTGTAAGTTTAAAATGTTCCAATGCTCCTGAATGCACCATAGCTTTCTGACGCGCAGCGAACGCATCTCACTGGTCTGTGAACGCTGTGCTTTGTAGGTGCGCGTTTGATTTTCCACTTAAGAGAAAGCTTTGCAAACTCAAAACTCACTTCGGCTATCACGGTTTAGTGTTGTGTGTAAATAGCAAGATACAGACCACAACAAATAAATCAGCCGTACCATGAATGTTTTCAAAATCTTTGGATTGAAGTTTTACAAAAATACAAGGGCGTAGGTTTGATTTGAACTTTGGTAGGGACACTATTAGTCTGGTGTCATTGGTGCTATGCAATATGCATGTCCTTTTTTATGCTCGATGTGAGCATACGTACTGATAAGCATGGGCGTGGGTTTGCGCCTTAGGACCATAGGGACATGTCCCTACCAAAATTTTGAATTCGACCTAATTGTCCCGACCAATAATTGGATGTTTTGAGCAACATGTTTATAATTTCCAGCAGTAGTTGTTTGCAGCGGTGGCTTCTTTTCCTCTCACAGCTCCTCTACCTGCTCTCTCTATCTTTCACGCAGCAGTTAAAAACAAGGGGATGCATTTTTTTGGTAGGTCCTTAGTTTAGAAACAAAGGGGATGCATTTTTTGGCAGGTCTTTTGCCAAAAATTGCATCCCCATTTTAATGAATGTATTATTTTGGCATTACAGAGAGAGAATACTGTAGTAGGTACGAAATATTAGAGTGGGGGTTTAAAGAGGCGGAGACACCTCTGCAAAATTCTATATCTTCAAAAGAAAATACTGTATTTGCCTTCTGTCTTAGTCATTCAAATGAAACCATTTCAAAGTGGAAAACGTCCCAATTCCCCATTCATCAGGCGGTTTATACTTCAGAAACATTGATAAGCAGCATCACAATGGTATTAGAGCTTATATTTTTATTAATGGGTAAAATGTTGCTTTCTCTTTTTAACAATGAATTCCTCTTATCAAGTCAAGTCAAGTCAAGTCAGCTTTTATTGTCATTTTCTACAGTACATATGTACAAGACAAATGAAAAGGAAATGAAATTACGTTTACTCTCTGCAATATACAAATATACAAGAAATATACAAGACTAACATTTAAAAACTGACATAAAGTGCGGGACATGACAGGTAACAGTGGTAAGATAAATATAAATATGAAGTATAAACATTACAATAAAAGCAATAAAAACAGCAGCAATAGTTTGTTCCAGGCTGAGGTAGTGCAGGTAAGGTGCAGTCTCTGGTACAGTGTGTGTGTGTGTGTGGCTGTGTGTTTCCTGGGCGGAGACGCCTTTACAGTTGCTTTTGTGTCTCTGCTTCTGTCTCCCTTGAACCCCAGTGCGGCCTCAGAAAGATGGTCGCTCACACTGCCTGGTCTGCTGGAGGTTTCTTCCTGTTAAAGGGAGTTTTTCACTCTCCCACTGTCGCTACAAGCATGCTTAGTGTGAGGGATTGTATTTGAGTCAATGAGTCAATGCAATCAAACTGGTTTCTCCTTAGATAGAAAACTTTGTATCAATTCTTGATCTGTATGATCTCGGCTTGAACTGTAAAAGCAGCTCCTTGAAGGAATGACATGTGTTGTGAATTTGGCTATATATAAATAAACTGAATTGAATTGAATTTAATTAATGGAGAAGAGAGAGATGCTGAGAGAGAGAGGGGTCTTCTGAGCTTCCTGTCTGCCTGGTGGCTGGAGCAGACCGTGTGGGGAGGGGGTGGAGGTAGTTCAGCATTCTGATGGCCTGGTGGATGAAGGTGTTCGCCAGCCGGGTGGTTCTGGACCGTAGGCTTCTGTACCTCTTTCCGGAGGGCAGGAGACGGATCAGGTTGTGTGCTGGGTGGGTGTCATCCTTCAAAATTGTGAGGGCTTTGCGGGTGAGGCGGCTGGAGTAGATGTCTTGCAGGGAGGGGAGAGGTGCCTTGATGATCCTCCCAGCTGTGTTCACTATACGTTGCAGGGCTTTCCTGTTGTTATCAGTGTTAGTGTCCTGTTATCAGTAACGGATGCTGGTATCAAGCATAAAAAATGGCATGCATATTGCATAGCACCAATGACAACAGACCAATAGTGTCCCTACCAAAGTTCAATGTCAAAGCATCCGTACTGATAAGAGGAATTCATTGTTAAAAGAGAAAAGCAACATTTTGCTCCATTAATAAAAATGTTATAAGCTCTACACTCATTAGATGCTGTTTATCAATGTTTGAAGTATAACCGGCTCTGATGAATGTGGAATTAGGACTGTTTTCCACTTTGAAAACAGTTTCATTTGAACAACTAAGACAGAAGGTAAATACAGTATTTTCTTTTGAAGATATAGAATTGTGCAGAGTTAAACCCCACTCTAATATTTGTACCTGCTATTCTCTCTCTGTATTCTAAATAATACGCATTAAAATAATACTTCACTATATAAAAAGTTGAACATCTGGGTTGTAGTTACTCTGTGTAGCAAATTCCATGTATTTCATCTGGGGCTGAAAAAAATGAATCATATTAATTGATTATTTCAATAATCGTCAACTAATTTAGTAAGTGATTTATCATTAACTGGAGTATAGAGACTTTTAAAACATAATATAAATGTAAAATGTGCCTTTCCCCACAGAGCAACCCACTTAGATCAGTTTTTACATCAAAATTGTAAAAATTAAAAAAACAAAAAAATGAAAACAGTAATATCAACTAAATATCGGTAAAAAGGAAACCCTCACAGTAGATCAATAATATACCTTATGTCAAAAATGATTAATGATGATGGATGGTGCCCTTTGACCTCATGTCAAAAATGATGGATGATGATGATCTATGACCTTATGACCTCATGTCAAAAAATGATGGATGGGTTATGATATATATGACCTTATGACATATGAATTATGAACTCTAAGTCCCACACCTGATCAAAAGAATTTCTTATAACCCGCAAACTTATGCGCAGTCTGGCATCAATCAAATTCATGAATATAAACATTGTTTTCTTCCCAATCAAAGACAGTCCCCACACATGGACTTTCCCTCCTACCAACATTCCACCAGACATAATATGCTACCAGCGGTAGAAGCCTAAATTAGGCTGGAAGCCGTAAGAATCAAAAAAAGTAGATTTTCCGTTCTTTTCCAAGGTCAGAGCCAACCAGTGTTCCCCCGGCATGTGTGAAGGGTGGGTATTAACGATAAAGTATAGCGGTCGCGTAAGATGGCGTGGCAGCTGGCTGAGTTGATCGCAGGCCCAGACTCCTCCAAACACGTCGCCGAGGAGATGAGAGAGCAAGGAATTCAATTGATGATTATTCATATTTAATAATAGTCCACCAAAACTTGTCTCTTTGAGTCAATCTCCAGTATAGAATCGTAACAGGCGTAAACAATGAGTGTAGTGGTGTGAGGTAGCGGTTCTCTGAAGCGCATTTCCAGCCTCAGATTACCGTGAGACACCGGAGATAGGGCCTCGATATCGCCTCCCGGATTAAGATTAAAAACAAAAAGCGTGTATCCGTTATCAAAGTCCTGTCGAGTGATGGCGAGTGGATGATCTTTCAAATGACGACCCGTGGAGGTAATCATGCTGTAAAATTCCCTCGCAGAGTTCCCGCCGTTGAACTGGGGTTGAAAAGCTTTAGCCGGGATCTGTTTTCCATCTCTGCAAAGCGCCAGAAACTCTAAATTCATGTGCCTGAAGTGAAAGGGGGATAAATCTCTCCTCCCGGTAAAGGCCTCGTGGTGTACTAAGCCCAGAACCACATATTTAGGTATGGCCCCCAGAAATAGATTCTCTTGGTTGCAAATTCTTGAATTTTCTGGGATAGAAAACGTCTTCACATTAACTCTCGACAACGGATAAAGAGCATTACCGCGCATCAACGCCGAAGTGTGACCTAAGCGTATGGCGGGAGAGACTGAGACCTTTTTCACAAAAAGAGAAGCCCCTAATATCTTTAGTCGAAAAGTAGAATCGCGAGCCCCCATTAAACAAAACGCGTCGCTGGCTCGTGTTAATTTAATTCTCATATCAACAGAATTCAGAAGGAGTCTTTCGCAGAAAAATATATCCCCGTGCAGAGCTCCTATCAGATGAACCTCTTTAGATTCTGCCGTAAAAGCGGCTCTCCGATTCAATCCATGGTTTGGTCCGTTGGTGGTGACGATTGAATCAATAGCACCGGCCGTATCTTTAAAAAAAAGGCCTGCGCTGAATTGACTCTTTAACGTATCTTCTGAATAGTTGAGCAATGTTTCAATTATACTTCGGTACGGATGAGTAGCGCTGGATTGGGAAATAAGTCTATCCCCCAAGGTCACATCACACTGACTAAAAATGGTATTTAAAGGATAATTAATTAATCCGACGGGAGCGTCCGGCGCTAGGTCGCTACCATCCGCGTTAGTAATTTTGAGACGTAGGTGCATCGGCGTGCCAGACCCCATTTACTGATGGCACGTGCCCCAGTATAAATGAGCTGTGCCCCAGTATAAATGTGCTGTGCCCCAGTATAAATCTCATGAATATTTGCAACAGTATTCCAGTTTTTTAATGCATCAATTTAGATATTTCCAACGGAAGGAGACGTATATTTCTACTCAAATGCGCAGCAAGTGTGTTGGTAACTCCAAATTGAGGATGTATTAGCGCCCCCACGTCAGCGCATGTCACTGCATGAACTGCAGGTAAATTAACACGCTGCTCTCAACTGAGTTGGATGGGACACTGTGCGGCCGCGACGCATTTTTAGTTCTGGTAACGTTTCTTACCTGTCAATTTTATTATTTTCCCAGTGAAACCACATGATTTATAGGCTACTAACTGAAAATGACTGCATTGGTTTGTAGATGGATATCAGGAAATTCCTCACACGAAGCAGAGACAGGGAAGCAGTAAAACAAGATGAGAGAGAGGGAGGTAAGGTCCCGTGATGAATTAGTGATTTGAGCTAACTAGTTACATTAGGAATGTTATAAGCAATATGATTGATATTTACATAATTATAAATTTATGTTTTTTAATGTTTGCTGTAGAGAATGAGAATGCAGGTGCTGGAGTAGGAAAGGAGGAAGGAGGAGGCAGAGACAGGGTGGAGAGCAGAGACAGGTGAAGGACAGGAGAGACAGGACCATGAAGGTGATGAGGGAGCAACAACCAGCTTCCACAAACAAGAAGGGGACATTAGTGACTTAGGGGGAAAGCATGATGGTCCTAAACAAGTGAAGTTGTCCCACTATCCCCAGCTTTGATTTGGAGTAACTTTCATTTAATTCAAAATGGTTTGAGCTTTTCCTGGTTAAAAAAGAAAGCCTTGTTATCAAGGATATACAGTGTGTTTTTAACTTGCTTGATAACATCATATTCCCAACACTAACGCTTAGTCATCCAGATCTCCCTCACCATCCCAGTCCTACACAGATGCTGGAGTTGTGAAAGGTCATTCAGTGTGTTGAGAAGGCTCCACCACTTGGCTGAGGTGCACAATGCAGGACAAGACAGGCTCCACCATCACGGCTATTTTATCAGTTGAAAAGGAAGAACTTTCTAAGCTAAGTCACAAGTGATTGACCACTTTGCAAAAATGATAAATAGGAGGTACACTTTAATGCTCAAAAAATAAAAGGAAAACTTAGCTCAGGATGTGAGTTAAAATTTCCCCCGAACTAAACTCTTCTGTAACCTAGGAATTAATGATTACTTCAGAATGTGTTTAAGGAAACTTTTTATTTGTAGTAAAGTTGTTGATGTCTTGACACACATATAGCTGCAATGTTGAAAATGTTCATGTTTGTTAAAACAAATATGCTCTTATACTCATTAA
>JAGKQL010001357.1:0-13081 GCA_018398635.1 Cyprinodon brontotheroides
TATTGGAGTTTTTGCCTACTCAAGGTACAGATTATTTTTTTAAAGTTTTTACATTCTTTTTTACCTTTGCTTGAATTTTCCTTTTAATATTGTTGTGTTTTGCATATTAAACTTTGATTACTGAATTCCCTATCTGCAATGCATTCATGATGTATGTAGTGAAAATCTTTTTAGAAGTGCTATATGCTGATGTTTTTATGTATAAGAGTCAGGGAAATGTTAGAGTGATAACTATCCTGTGTTTCAAACCAGAAGGGTCATAAACTATTTATGACCTCCTGTAGGTCATGAGGCAGAATCACACGGGCTGTGTGACTTCCATCCAGCCAGTTGGTCGCAATTCACACTATCTTTGTTACCTGCATCCCTCCCAGGCCCCGCTTCTGTTTGATGTTGTAAACTGTTAATAAAGTGCTTGGCTATGAAGTGAGGGATCTGTATGAGAAGGTGATGGTTATCCTACCAGCATCTTCTCTCCACCTGGCACACGCTGTGACGCCACAAAACCCTCGTCTCTGTGTTGATCATTTTCCTTTTAATCTTTTAAACTCACATTTCTCTGGATTAAAACCCAACATCTTGTAAAAGTACAACGCGTGTCGCAAAATGCTTGCACACTGTTGCACTTTTATCCACAGCTTTCTTTCCGCCGTGATTATATAATTTTATGAAGCAATAGTTCTGTGAGTGTCACTATCGTATTGCTACTGTCCTAAGGTGGCCATTTCTATAGCACCAAAAAAAAGGACATTGTGCGCCATATCAATAAATTACTAAGGTGTACATAAGATGGGTAAAGTCACATTTATAGTACAATTCTTAGTAGTTTAAAGAGGATGCTTGTGTAGCTGAATAGAACAAAATATTAAAGAAATGTTAAAAAGTGTTCCCCAGCATTTGTATTTATTTAATTACTGTGGTGCCGTACGACCATTTTAACATGATTAATTTGCGCAGAACTGCTGAAATTGATCATAAAGCAGTTGTTGCTTGGAAAAGAAGCTCGAGAAAGAGCTAGAGAATAGGACAATGCAAATTGCAAAAAGTGGCTGAAAAAGAGTTATGGGGATATGCAGCTGCAGCCTGTCCATATATATATATATGTTACAGCTACTTATTTTATGTGTATGTCAGATACATATTATATACGTATACATATATATATATTTACAGCATATATATATATATATATATATATATATGGTATATATATATATAAACTGAGTCAGGAAGTGAACTGTGCTTACAGCTCCTTTTTTCATGTAAACAGCAATACCTTGTGTACATGCGACTTGTTGATGGCATTAAAAATTACTTTCTAATAGCATTAAAAGAGCATTAATTAGAGTTCCTCATTCCTTTTATAAGCCCTGTGAACTTATCAATTTTTTCGACATATTAAAAAAAAAATCCCCATCATCATCCAGCAGATGTTCAGTTTCTGCCCAAATATTTTTCTTTCTGTTGTGGATTTTTGTAACAGGGACAACTAGGATCATCCATAGTTTGTATGAACTCTGTTTGTTCTCTGCTTCCAAACTCATCATCTCTTCATCCATTCCTCGCTGAATAAGTTAATTGCTTTCTTTTAAAGCGTTGTGAGATGCGCTCACAGAATCCTGCAACTTCTTCCCTAATCTGTTGGAAAGGCAACCAACGAGTTCTGCAAACCAATTATTTAATCGGTAATTGTTAGGCTTTTGGGATATGCTATGGGGTAACTATGCTCTAATGCAGCATAGATACCGATCTGTTTTTACTATAATTTAATTTGACAAAACCGGGTCAATTCTTACCGAATTTCTTTTTCTTGTTTGGTGTGATTTTGGCTAGCAGGTTCTTTGATCTGGGACGGACGGAGGGGAAGCAAAAATGCAGCTATAGCTCCTGTATTTTGGCGGTGAGAAGGGCGGGAGGGAAGATGCGTGACGCGTGCGGATGATGTGAAACGGCGAGGAGTAGCGAGGATGTGGGAACGGGTTTCTCATTGCGTTTACGCTGACAGAGCAAGATACTCCGCCGCGGCGTACATGAGGGCAGGCGGAGCGGGCGCTGAGCGAGTATGGTGTGAATCTAGGGGTAAAAGGACACAAATACAGGTATCAGAGGCTGGATGCCGGCCGACGCGGGCATGTGCAATGAAAACGCGAAAAGTACTGGGTTCGCTCCCAAAGCCGACATCTGGCCCTTTTACGCTTCTACCTAACTACCTCCACCTCAGCTTCACACTTACCCCACAATAATTCTCCACAACAACTGA
The DNA here is from genome assembly GCA_018398635.1 of Cyprinodon brontotheroides. Taxonomy (NCBI): domain Eukaryota; kingdom Metazoa; phylum Chordata; class Actinopteri; order Cyprinodontiformes; family Cyprinodontidae; genus Cyprinodon; species Cyprinodon brontotheroides. The sequence continues at coordinate 2,261 of JAGKQL010001357.1, forward strand.
TTTGCGCTGCTGTTCCAGTTTCTCACGGGCTGCTTTGCTTCTTCTTGCTTGGTTGCTTTACTACTGAGTGGCTGTCTCTTTTGCAAGTCAGCAGTACCCGCCACCTGTTTCGTGGAGTGTAAACGCCGCCTTAGGGCCCTAAGGAGCAGCGCGATGAACCAAACGCTAACACGGGCCTAACGCTAAATCAAACAAAGTTGAAGTTTGGGCGGTTCAGACGCAGCTACAAACCGCCTTCCATCCCCAATATATATATGCGTGTGGTGTGTGTATTTTCAAGCCATGCCAGAAGAGTGTGTCTTGGGCATGGGATCAGAGATTGCATGACTGATTGAAGAGTAAAGTTGACTTTTAAAAATCTTAATACCACCAAAAATGGCGAGAAAATGGCAAAAGAGTATCTGCATCTACCACCTGCGTGTACCAAATTTCTTTTGATACCCAGTTTTGCTGCTAAGTTTTTTATTAACCTTCAATTTATTTTTGAGTGATTGTTTTTTTACCGACGAGAAATTGCTTGGAGACGGAAATATTTTAATCCCTGTGTTATGTTAAGGTGATTTCTGTGTTGCTCGCTCGCTGATCTAGGTCTGATCAGCATTAACCTTCCCAACATGAGATCCAAGTTAGTGATTCAAACACATTCATCCTCAGTGGACACAGAAATATATCAGGGAGCTTGGATTTGTGATATTCTGTAAACGGGTTCATTACATTTACATTGTAAGTACAGGTGGTGGCATGGATGCAGCCACCTGTCTTTAAGAAACATCGGCAGGTTTCCTTGCTGCAACAGACCAGTTAATCTATCATTAAGGGACAAAGTTACAACAGCAGCAGTCCCGCTGCCATAACTAATGGGCAGGTCATCTGGGTACCTTACACGGCGGCTGCACGGTGGCGTACGCAGCTGCCACAAAGGTGCCCGTTAAGTCAGCAAGAGCACCTGCTGCATTTCTATTGCTGTTTATGGGCAAAATGGTGCTGCTATTGGCTGTTAGACTTCCTCACCAACAGACCTCAGTCAGCCCGAGGTTGGGACAGAACACCTCTGATGTCATCGGTCTAAGCACAGGCTACCCCTCAGGACTGGGTCCTGAGCACTCTGCTGACACATGACTGCGTCCCCAGGTTCACCACCAATCACATGTTCTTGAAGTTTGCAGATGACACCACACGGTGGTGGGGCTCATCAGAGACGGACGACAACAAACTGGACTACAGAGAGGAGGTGGAGCAGCTGGTGATCCTGGTGCAAAGATAACAGCCTGATCCTGAGCGTGGAAGACCAAAAGGAGATCATCTTTTGACTTCAGGAAGAACCGTCCTAACCACCCTCCACTGGTCATCAACAGCTCAGCTGCAGAGGAGGTCAGCAGCACCAAATTCCCGGGGGTGCACATCACAGACACCCTCACCTGGAATGTAAACACCACCTCACTGGTCAAAAGGGCACAGAAGCGCATGTTCTTCTTCCTGCAGAGTGATGAGGAGAGCCCACCTACCCACACCCATCCTCCCCACCTTCTACAGAAGCACCATAGGGTGTTCACAACGTAGCTACTGTGTGGTGTGGAGGCTGCAAAGCGCCCACTGGAAAGAAGATTGAGAACAGCAGAGAGGATCATGGGGAATGAATTCTGTTGTGTGCATTAAGATTGCATTTCTAAATGAAGCTTTTTCCACAGGACAGGCATATGAAAGGCTTCTCACCAGTATGAATTCTCATGTGTTCAGTAGGGCTGGAATGCGGTGGCAGTCCCCTCACTATTCAAGGGCACAATGCTTATTATGCGACATTAAATGAGGAAAACCAGCATGTTAACCTGATGCCCCACCTTCTACAGAAGCACCATATTTTCGTTCTGACCAGCTGTCTCACTGGGCGGTGTGGAGGCCGGGCGACGGAATGCTGGTTTCTCCAGGTGGGGAAAGTGGCGGGATCATGGGGGAATGAATTCTGTTGTGTGCATTAAGATTGCATTTCTAAATGAAGCTTTTCGAGCAGGACAGGCATATGAAAGGCTTCTCACCAGTATGAATTCTCATGTGTTCACCAGGGCTGTCAGCGGTGGAGGGAATTCCCCTCTCCTTGATTACAGCTGGAGGTAAATATCGCTAGATGCGCCCTTAAAATTCGTTGTGTTTCCATGGCTTGCATTTCTTCGAACTTACGTTTTTGCGTGTAAGGATACGGCTGTTTATTTTAAAATTGTCAGGCTCCCCTTTTCCTTTGGCTGAAAACCAAAAATCCTCCCCAAAGGAAGCGGCGACCCAACATTGAGCACGATATCAATTAAAGGCAGCCATTGTTTCGTATTCTCAGCTTCTGGGTGGTGAAGATCTTGAGGTGATAAGCGGTGGCTGGTTTTGTCTTAGCGGTGAACTTCTTTACTTATGCTGCAGATTTTCCAAATTGCCTTATTTAAATTGTCAGGCCCTAGTGTTCCTTTGGCTTGAAAACCAAAATGCTCCCAAATGGGAACAACATTTGGTTTTTCTCTCAGTGCAGCTGCCATTGTTTCCTTCTCAACTGTTGTCCCAAGAACAGGGATGCGGGTGGCTGCCCAAGACAAACATTCAAACAGCTTCTTCACCAGTATATTTCATTGTGTGTTTTAGTCAAATGACTTTCTACAGTGTTTTGTTGTTAACAAATAGTACAGTAAACTGTTTCTACAAATAGAGACTGATTTGTGTAACAGGATTGAATTTCTCATGTGTTCATTAGGACGGGATTTTGTCCCAAAGACAAACATTCAAACAACTTCTCACCAGTATGATCCATTGTGTGTTTTAGTCAAATTACTTTCTACAGTAAACCTTTTGTTCAAATAGTTGGGAAATGGTTTCTCACCTGTATCAGTCTGATTTGTGTAACAAGGATTTAATTTCTGAGAAGCTTCAAGGACGAACATTGATTAATCTTCTCACCTTCATGCTGAATTACTTTTTTTGGGGATTTCTCAAATGTCATGGTTTCCTCTTTTAGTCCAGGGACTGTTCTGGAACAAGCTTCCTTTCTTCATTTTATCTGCAGAGCTTCTGGTTCCTCTTGGTTCAGGGATGTTCTGGAATTCCTCTCCTTTTTAAGCATCTTTACAGAGCTGCTGTTCCCTCTTAGTTTTCAAACTGGAATTCACTCCTGTCCACAATAATCCTGGTCAGGCGGTCTGGAAAAACCAACACAGCTTTAAACCAAACCTTAGATTTTTCCAAACATTTCAATTGTGTTTTTGCTGCCATCTGAAGTGTTAGGACATCCTGTGGGATGACCATCTATCATGATTTAGTTTAGACAACCAGTTTAAAATAACTAAATCAACTTATTCAAACCAAATATCTCTCTTAACCTTCTTGGAATAAATTCCATCTTGTTTTACATTCATTGGCAAAACAAAGCATCTGTGCGTCTGTTTCTATCATGACATCAAAACAAATGTCTGTACCGCGATCATTTGATGAGATATTATTACTTGACCATCAAGGACAATTTTGGGATTTTTCATTTAAAATCATGACAGGGACAGGATACTGCATCATCCAGAGACTTTTGATAAATGCAGTTTGACTGTTGTCAACTACTGGACACCTTTAGCTATCATGTGAGGCGACCACCTCAGAACTTTGAAAACTAACTTTTAAATGTAGATCTATGTTTTGATTATCAATTTGATAGTGTAACATCATGAGAAGTACCTAGCTTGGTTTCTGTAGCTAAATATTAGGTTGGAAGTGAACATAGAATTTATCTGGGGTGACCGAGGATTAGGGTGGGTGATAAAGAAAAAAAGCTTATCGATAAAAAAAAATGCATATTGATTGATATCGATAATTATTGAAAAGATTGGAAACCATATTTTATGTGCAGCTCTGCCTGGACTTTTTATAATATTGCTAAATGATTTAATTTTAGTAAAGAACACAAACACAGACTTCCAATTACATATTTATTTAACCAACTTTTTAACCATAACAGAATTTTTTTTTAAAGAAAAATAAATCCTAAAGGAATAGTACACCCAAAACATGATTTTCATTAGCCTTCATTTTTTACTCACCCCCATGCTGAACAACACTCTGGAGTACTTTTGATATCTCAAATGCATCTGGGATCTAGGGACACCTTTATCATTTCTTTGGGGCGATTCAGGATAGTGGGGGTTGGTGCCCGGAACTGAAAGGTCCATAAAGTCCACAAAAAACATGTCATGTTCCTCCACGAAACTGCTGCTGCGTCAGAGGGTATTGTATTCCAGTGATGTCCTGAGTTGGTAGCGTCCATAGATTGCCCATTTCAAAACTAAGTCATTTAGGAATAGCGGTAACAGTAGGTTGACATGGGATGTTTAGAACGTTCGGGGATCCTTTCAGGAGGGGTTCATTTCTTTCAGGAAGGCTTTTTGTAAGTGGTTAAGAATGGAAAGACCCAGCCTTCTTTAAGTCCGTCGCATCTGAGTTTTGTAGAAGGACTTTGTGATTTCATTGGGCAATCTTTGGAGCCGTAATGTGAATTGAAAATCCAATCAGGCCACTGAGCAATGCTCTTTCAAGAGTTGTAAAAATTTACTGCGATGTCTGCAATTGGAGCCATATTCTAATACAGGAGGTGGCCATTTTGGATCAAACAACAAGAAAATCATTTGCTAAAAATATTTCTAAACAAAAAAAACCATTCTAAAATGACTTAGGATTAAAATTACATTCAGCACCTGCTCTGGACGCGGAACCACATTGGGCCGAGCGGTATGGAGAGGTGTGACTACCTGACATCTAGAAAGCGAATGTCGCTTTCAGCCTATCTCAGCTGAATATCATNGATGAGATATTATTAGGGGCGACCATCAAAAAAGGACAATTTTGGGACTTTTCATTTAAAATCATGACAGGGACAGGATACTAGGGTTGTCAAAAGTATCGATACAAAAACGTTGTATCCGGATACGATACTCAATTTTTAAAAGTATCGATACTACCGCTGCCGCGCGCGGCCGTATGCCATCGGTCAGGAGATATGGGACCGCCGCTCGCTTCAGTCTCGCTGACGCCACGGTTGGATATCCAACACCTCCCACATGCCGTCGGTCAGCAGATATGGGATCTTCCTATTGGTGAATCTAATCAAAATGGCCAACTTTGATGTGGGCGGAGTTACAATAACTGAAGCTAGCATGCTGCCGTGTGTATGCTGAGGGCAGAGAGACAGCACAATAACAGAAGAGAGCAGTTTTGGTCGAAAATGATAGAGGCAAGAGTGCTGTTTGGAGGTATTTTGCCTTCGAGCCTGACATGGAAGCCGGACGTGTATTTGTCCTCCTTTACCCCAGATCTCCACACACTCCGCCAGCGCTCCGCTCACCGCACGGAGTACTTCTCTTTCATGTAAATCAATGAGCCGCTGTTCCACATCCCTCCCGGCCAAGCCACTGTCCACGCACGCCTTTCTCCTGCCCCTTCAGTGTCAAAATAATGGAGCTGAGCTATTTTTTGCTTCTAGAGATTCTAGAGTGAATCTCACAACTTTAAAAGTAAAGAAAATTCTCTTATTGCAGGAATGAATGAAGAGATGATGAGTTTGGAAGCAGGAGAACAAACAGAGTTCATACAAACTATGGATTTGGATCCTAGTTATCCCTGTTACAAAAATCCACAACAGAAAGAAAATATTTCGGCAGAAACTGAACATCTGCTGGATGATGATAGGGATTTCTTTTTATATGTCAGGATTAAAATTAAGCGCTCACAGGGTTAATACAGGAAAGGAGGAACTCTAATTTAATGCTCTTTTAATGCTATTAGAAATAATTTTAATGCCATCAACAAGTATCATGAACACAAGTTATTAGTTTACATGAAATAAAGGAGCTGTCAGCACAGTTCCATGACTCAAGTTTGTAGATAGATAGATAGATAGATAGATGGATGGAATAGATAGATAGATATATAGATAGATAGATAGATAGATAGATGAATGAATAGATAGATAGATAGATAGATAGATAGATAGATAGATAGATAGATAGATATAGATTAAGCTTGCTTAATATTGTACACAGAAGACTACTATACCTCTCAAAATATTGTTCTTATTGTATTTATTTTTGTATTTTATTTATTAATAAAAAATATTTCTGTTGAATTTTGAGGTCTTTGTTTTTTACCTTTTGTGGTATCGGGGAAAATGGTATCAGTATCGAATATTTTCCTGAGTATCGGTATCGAAGTTGAAAATTTTAATATTGTGACAACCCTACAGGATACTGCATCATCCAGAGACTTTTGATAAATGCAGTTTGACTGTTGAAGCTGAAGCTGAACTTTGAAAACTAATCTTTAAATGTAGATCTACGTTCTGATGATCAATTTGATAGTGTAACGTCATGAGAAGTACCTAGCTTGGTTTCTGTAGCTAAATATTAGGTTGGAAGTGAACATAGAATTTATCTGGGGTGACCGAGGATCAAAACTACTGAGTGTTTTACATGACAAATATGATTTCCTCAGTTTCTGTTTATTTAAACATAAAAGTTACTTAAACTGCCTGTTTATTTAAACACATTCTTCAAATTCAGTCATTTATCGTTACTACTCAGGAGTAAACATTTGTCTTTGATTATAGTAAAATCATATGAAAAAAGACAAAACTACGAGGCACAAAAGTATATTTAAGTAATCGTAGATTTATTAGTCACATTAAACCCTTTTGACCAATTTTTCAGATGGGGCCATTAACAAGCAGACAGAAGACCGGGATCAGCAGACAGCAAGTCCAACTCAGACCCTGAAGCAAGAGTTAGAATATATATATTAAGATAGCACGTCATGGCTTCCTCTGGAGTACTTGCATTTCGTCTTAGTTAGGCCCGAGCAGCGACAGCGTGTACTGAAGAGCCTAACTGTATGTGCAGGTATGAGTATGATCTCTACGAATCATGATGAAAAAGTCTCTTGGAGGTAGGCTCCTAAAACCTCACGGGGAGAGTGCGGCCTATTTTGGGTCAAAAGCTGATTTTTTCAATTTTGTTGATGTTGAATTTTAATTCTCTCCTCCAAGTGCTATTTGACTTCAAAGCTTGTGTGTGTTTACAGATAAGACATGTGAGATAAAAGAATTTTCTTTTTTTTGAGAAATTTGAAATGGAATAACTTTCACATAAATAGCAAAAAAAATAATAATCCAAATCCTACCAAGTTTGACAGTAATGAGGCCTTTTGGTTGCTTTACAATACTGGCTGGTGAAATGATGACATCATCAAAGCCCCACCCCCTGAGGGAAGAAAGTCACTTTTTTCAAAACATCAGGCCCAAACCATGATTAGTCCAAGAATCCCCAAGGAACTTTGTACATTGGTATCTTGTCAGTCTCTAAAAAATAACCTCTTGGAGCCATGGTTCAAACCAGAGGTCTAACTAGTCCGCGACCTCTAGGGGTCCATGTTACCCGCATGGGGGTCGCAAAGTTGTGGTTGATTAGACATTTTTCTTTATAAGTAATTTTGTAATTTGACTTATTGAAATGTTTTTAAATCCACATTAACATGAATTCAACAGACTGTAGTAAACAGATAAATGGAGGCAGAAGATGCTCCTTTCCAGTCATCAACAATGCAATACATTCAGAGTATCACACAGGAGCTCTTTCTAGCTGGGCACCACTATTCACAACACCTGTCCCATCAACTAGAATCAGAAATACTTAATAATCCCAGGAAGTACTACTTTAGTTACATTACTCCATCTGTGAGTAATAAAGTGACTGTAGGACCAGTTTGATAGAATATCATTTCATACAATTTATATAATTAGGGGGTCCCCGCTTCAGCTCGCCATCAGTTTGGGGGTCCTTTGGCTGGAAAACGTTGAAGACCCCTGGTCTACACCCTACAGGAGGTCGGCCATTTTGAATCGCTTTTTATCCTGTTGAAAAAGGATTGACCAGTTTAAATAAATAAATCAGCCTTTAATCTAATTAGACTTAGACTTAGACTTAGACTTAGACTTCTTTATTTTTCGTTTTCTGTATGCACAGGGTGCATACAGAACCTAAATTGCGCTACATACAGCATACAGCTTATGAACGTTGCATTGATATTTCAAATGGCACAAGTTATAGAAAAATGTGCAAAAGTGCAGTGAAAGTGTGAACAGGTGCGAAGAGGATAAGAGACAGTGTACAGAAGAAGTTGCAGTGGTTCAGTGTAAAATGGCATTTATTGCAAAAATGCGTTATTGAAAAATACAATGAGATGAACAATTTAAAGGGCTAAAAAGTTAAAAGTTCAGCAGCATTTTGATGCCCTGGTAATGTGCAATAGGTGCAGAGTTAGGATTGTGGATCAAAGGTTCAACAGTCTGATGGCAGTGGGGAAGAAGCTGTTGCACAACCTGGGTGGATCTGCAGCGGATGCTGGCGGAACCTCTTCAGAGGGCAGCAGGAGAACAGTCCATGGTGGGGTGTAGGGGTCTTTGATGATAATGCGGGCTCGGTCCTTTCAGCGATGGGATGAAATATCCTTAATGGATGGAAGAATCAGCCCCAATGATTCCTTCTGCTGTCCTCACCACACCCTCCTCACATTCTTCCGATCAAATCTCAGCTTATAATTGAGAAAGAAAGGTTCAAAATCAAGCACTCCAGTTTCAGAGCTTTTGTTGTGTTGGTGAAAAATGGAAGTAGCCCTTCTTTAAAGTCCGTCACTCTGATTTTGCAAAAGTTTGTGTTCTTAGGCAATCTTTGGCCATGTGAACAGAAAATCAATCAGCCCTGAGCAATGCTCTTTCCAAGGATTATAAAATTTGGCACACATCAGCAAACGCCCAGTAGCTACAAAAAGTTGAATTGGAGCCATGGTCTAACCCCCACAGGAAGTCGGCCATTTTGAATCAAACAACAAAAAAATCATTTGCTAAAAATATTTCTAAACAAAAATCAAAAAGAAAAATTCTAGTATGTATACATATTAGTGCTGTCAATCGATTACATTTTTTTAATCGTAGATTAATCGCATCAATGCCTTAAGTTAACTCGCCATTAATCTATTTTTAATTGCAGATTTTTTCTGATTGAAAATCATTTAAATACTCTCGATGACATACAAAAATACATACAGGCTAGGTTTGTGCCAATGTTCTTTTTTTAAAATAGAACAGGTCACAGACACTGATTTATGCCATAGAAACATATGGCAAGAAGATGGGGAGGCATGTAGCAAAAAATAACAAATATGTAGCCAAAAAAAGGCCCTGAAAACAGGCTGGTGTAAAGACAGTCTTTACAGTTAATACAGTCTTTTGAACAAAGATAAGCATATTTTACCCTACTGCTATAAAATGCAGTAGAGTTAACATTAGATGTTAATTAACCAAGATAATAATGAACAATTTTTCAATCAATACATCAAAATCAATAGACCGACATCACTAGATGGAGGTAGTCTATGCTCTAGAAAGTTACTTTTCAGCCTCTTAACAAAAATGAGAACACCCACCCACCCACCCACACACCCCACACACACACACACACACACAATACCGACCTGTGGCGTACACAGACAGCAAGAGTGCCGTAGCAGATTCCATTTCACCTCAGTAATCTGTTTTCTCAGCGTATTTCAGGTTGCTACTAGTTACCAGACACTCAACTTGTTTGTTGGTGGTGGGGCTTAAAGAAAAGGCACTAGCGCCACCCAGTGTATGAGCGTCTTTTTCCCTTGAGGAGCTCCGCTCTCGAAGCCTATGAGAAATGCATACACTGGGGGAAAATAGCCCCACCTTCCCGTAGGCTGCAGCGGGATGTACTTGGAAAAATTGCCGCCATAAAACCACATAGCGTTAATCTCATGTTAAAAAAATTATCGCCATTAAAATGGCCTCGCGTTAACGCGTTAATTAACGCGATCAAATTTTGACAGCACTAATACATATATTCCTACACACACACACACACACACACACACACACAAAATGTCCACAGCTGCATATTAATTATACATTATTCAGTTGCATCTATTTATAATTAAAAGAACACTGTACAGTACAGTATTTTTTTATGTTTTATATTTGTTCATACCGTTTCATGTTTGACTTTTTTTTCTTCTTTACAGCCCTTCATCTGGTATGAAGGACCAACTCTGCCATATTTAAAAATAAATACAGAAATAAATAAATAAATGCTCAATAAATGTATAAGCGTTACAATTAATTGCCAACAAAAAAGTGAGACATAAAATGTATATCTCTTTTAATTAGCTTCTTATTTATTTGCCTTTGTAATATTTACCTTATTTATTTTTCTGTCTTTTATAATCTTCAACTTTATTTTTAATTACTTATATTTTTAAGTATTTATTTATGTGCATGTTATAATATTTTTGTTTGGTTTATTCTTCCTTTGTATTTTTTACCTTAGTTATTTCTTCGCCACACTTATTTTCTTCTGCTCTTACATTTGAGCTCTGAACATACTCACACCTAAGGAAATTTAGAGAAGTTAATCTTTCAACATTGTTGAAAGTTATGGCTCATTTGTCTGTTGTAGAAAGCTGTTGGTCAGTTTCAGCAAAGCAAAATTGTTGTGCATGCTTTTTAAGATTGTTTGAAGTTGTAGAATCTTATACTTTTAAGCACACCATATGGCCCATTCACAGATTTAATGCGTAATTTAAAAAGAAAATGACACTAACTTGGAGAGACATTTGTAACCAATAAAAGTGCGTTTCACAGCCATCAGCGCCCTCTCGCATAGCCGTGTGTATACTTGGTTAGGCATTTACTACACGGTCAATCCACAGGAGTGAAAGAGCGTCTGATGTCGAAGCCCG
>JAGKQL010001358.1:24964-44837 GCA_018398635.1 Cyprinodon brontotheroides
ATATATATATATATATATATATATATATATAAAAAAGTCTTAAAGAAACATATTTTGGCTCAGCAGCAGAGCGGAGTAAACAACAATTCAATAAAACAAAAAACAAGGTGGGTTTCCATTAGATAAAGATGCTCTCCCTGGCTCAGTGATGTACATGGTGATGCATTGTTTTGAAGTAAAAGCTCTAAACAGCCCGAATCCAATTATCTCTCCATATATCACACCTGCAGGGAACGCAGTCTCTCTTGACACATCAGCGGTGGCAGATTAGTCTTTGAACTGTACTTTTAGGGGAAGTTCAAAAGCCCAGGAAGAGTTAACAAGGTGAGTCACAAAAAAAGGAAACATCACAGCAGATGCAGAATCCAACACGGCATAATGATCCAACTAAAAGGTCACCAGACTGTTCAGGTAATGGAGACCAGAATTTCAGCTTTAAATCTGTCATTTCATGTTCTTTTGAACTTTTATTCTCATTTGCTGGTAAAGTCACAGAAAACTGAAAAGAGGAATTAAAAATGGGGGGGAATTTAATTTAAACAGTGTGCTTCTGTGCATCAGAACTAAAAAAAAAACTTTTAATGAATGTCACTGTAGTAGAAAAAAAATCTTTCTTGTTAGGTAATAATGTTGACTGTGCTGTGCAGTAAAACAGCATTCCAGCTGATTATTGAGTAAGTCAGACATGTTGAACATCTTTAACCCCAATGCCAGCCAAAGTAATTGCAATCCAATAAACTTATCTGGAGATTATCATATGTCGTGAACGTGAAGTGTCTGTGCCGATTGTATGTGGTTCTCATATAAGTGGACACAGCAAACTTGCTGAAGAAGGTGGGTTTTTTTTATATTTGAGCAAAACTGAAAAATTTCCCTGCACGCAAAATCGTACCTGTAGTAGAAAATGGTTACAGTTGACCATCTCTGTTCTGAAACACGGTACCAACAGCATTATGTTCAGGGATTGCAGCTATGTGAACCAGTCACACCAGTTATTAAAGATTAAATCAATTTCATGTTTCATCGGTGAAACTGATTACCGTAATCTTAAATTTCCATTTAATCTCTGTTTTTTTCTTTAGATTTGCTGAAACTAAAAAAGTAATTGTTTACTATTGAGACTATAGTTGGGTAAAACTATGATTAATAAATCACTGTCTGCTTATTACTATTTATAAACAAAGCAAAAAGTAGACATAAATTATAATTTCAAGTAATTTTTAATTCTGGGTATTTTGATTCTGATTGATTCTGATTAGACTTTAAGATGTGGCATTGCCAAAGGTCTACCATTCCCTTGGTTTTAAAGTTTATTATTTTCTCATTCGATCAAGAACCCAGTTGTTGGCTCACACAAAAAAGTTATTTAGCCTTTATCTCAAACTAGACTAATTCCGATTGCATCAACACCGAATGACATTCATCACAAACACAATTCTGGTCTTGGTGTCTCATTTGAATCTGGATTTTGTTGACTGTTGCAGCAACAATCATTTGGTTATTTATATAAAATCCTAGTAAAATATATTTTTTGCTTTAATGCAAAAGTATGTGGAGAAGTTTAAGAATCTGAATACTTTTACAGGACAGTATAGATAACCTTACACATTTTGGATAAACTGATTGTCTTATCCATTGTGAAAAGCACTTTTCTTTGAACACATTCGGTGCTCTTTAATAACACAGTTAGATATGGTGCCAATAACGAGTTCTTGCCCAAGCAAAGAGCTCTTCAGAGCTGCTGATGTGTCTGACTGAGTGCCAGCTTTAGTTTTTATTCCTCATTAGCTCTCAGAAGCTGATTGATTGAGCAAACTGCTTCCTCTCCATCATAAATCAACATGCTCTCTGGGGGCGCGCGCATGCCGCGGCAAAACATGAACCCACTAGGGGGCAAATCTCGGGGTTTAGGTAATGGTTGGAAAAGCATGGGATAAAATGTAATAATGTATAATGGTTTAATGGAATGTAATTTAATGGTATAATTTTTGAATAATGGATTAATAATTTTAATGTAATTTTAATTTAATTTTAATTTTACCATAAGCAGTTTACCTTAAATAATTTACAATTTTAATTTTTACCTAATTCATTTTTAATTTAATCAATCTTAATTTTAATTTAATTTTAATTACCACTTAATTTTAATTTTAATTTTAATACCAATCTTAATTTTTAAATTTAATTTTAATTTTAATTTTAATTTAATTTTAATTTTACCTTTTAATTTTAATTTAATTCAATTTTAATCTTTAATTTTACTTTTAATTCTAATTTTAATCTTAATTTTAATCTTTAATTTTAATTCTATTTTAATTTAATCTTAATTTAATCTTTATTCTAATTTAATTTTAATTTTAATTTAATTTTAATTCATTAATTTAATTTTAATCTTTAATTTACCTTAATTTAAATTTAATCTTAATCTTAATCCTAATTTTAACTTAATCTTAATTTAATTTTAATTTAATTTAATTTTTTAATTTTAATTTAATTTAATTTTACCTTTTAATTTTAATTTTAATTTTAATTTAATTCTAATTTTAATTCTTACCTTAATTTAATTTTAATTTAATCTTTAATTTAATTTTAATTTAAATTCTAATCTTAATTCACCTTAATTAATTTTAATTTAATTCCTTATCTTAATTAATCTAATCTTCTAATTTCTAATTCTAATCTTTAATTTTAACCTTAATTTTAATAATTTAATCTTTAATCTTACCATCTTTAATTTTACCTTAATCTTCAATTTTAATCTTTTAATCTTAATTTAATTTTAATTTAATTTAATCTTTAACCAATCTTAATTCGTAACTTTAATTACCTAACCTTTAATTTACCTTAATCTTACCCACCTTAATTTAATTCTACCTTTAACTTCAATTTTACCCACTAATCTTAATTCTACCTTTAATTCTTTAATCTTAATCTTTAATCTTAATTCTAATTTAATTTAATTTACCCTTAAATTTTAATTTTAATTTTAATTTTAATAATCTTTAATTCACCTTTTACCTTAATTTAATCTTTAATTCTAATTTTACTTTCAATTCTAATTTTAATCTTAATTACTTAATTTTAATTCTACCTTTTTAATTTAATTTTAATTCTAATCTTAATTTTTACCTTAATCTTCTAATTTTAATTTATTTTAATTCTTTAATTTTAATTTTAATCTTTAATTTTAATTTTAATTTTAATCTTAATCTTTAATTTACCTTTAATTCTTAATTTTAATTCTTATTTCAACCTTAATCTTAACTAACCTAATTAACCCTAATTTTAATTTTAATCTAATTAACCTCTAACTTTAATTTTAACCTTAATTTTAACCTTAATCTTAAACCCTTCTATCTTTAATCTTAATCTAACCTAATTCTAATCTTAATTCTTTCTAATCTTAATCTTTAATTTTAATTTAATTTTAAATTTTATTCTTAAATTTAATTTTAATTTAATTTTAATCCCTACCTTAATTAACCTTAATCTTTAACTTTAATTCATTTTAATTTAATTTAAATTAATTAATCTTTAATTAATTTAATCTTAATCTTTAATTCTAATTTAATTTTAACCTTTAATTCTTAATTTCACTTAATTCTTTTAATTTTAATTTTAATTCTAATTTTAATTTTACCTTAATTCTAATTTTAACTTCACCTTAATTTACCTTAATTCTACCCTTTGGATTTTAAACCACTAATAATTTAATCTTAATCTTTAATTAATTTAATCAATTTAATTTTATAATTCTAATCTTTAATCTAATTTTATCTTTAATTAATTTAATCTTTTTAATCTTTAACCTTGCACTTAAACTTAACTTAATTCTAACCTTTAATTCAATTTTAATTCTAATTTAATTTAATTCACCTTAATTACACTTTTAATTTAATTCACCTGACTTATCTTAATCTAACCACCTAATCTTTTAATTCTAATTTTACCTTACCTAATTTTTAATTCTAATAAACCTTTAATTCTAATTTAAATTTTAATTTTCTAATTCTAATCTAATTAAATCTAATTTAATTTTACTCTTACCTAATCTTAATTCTAACTAATCTTAATTTTAATTTTAATTTAATCTTAATTTAATTTAACCTAATCTTAATCTTAATTTAATTTAATTTTACCTTTAATCTTTAATTCAATTTTAATTTAATCTTATTACTCTAATCTTTTAATTCTAATCTTTAATTTTAATCTTAATTTTAATTCTTTACCCTACCTTAATTTAATTCTAATCTTAATAATTCTAATTTTAATTTAACCTTCTAATTTTAATTTTAATTTAATTTTAATTCTTAATTTTAATCTTAATCTTAATCTCTAATTTACCTTTACTTAATTCACCTTAATTTTAATCTTAATTCTTAATCTAATTCTTAATCTTTAATTTAATTCTTAACCTTAACCTAATAATTTTAATCTTCTAATTTTAATTTAATTCTAATCTTAATCTTAATCTTAATCTTAATCTTAATTTTCTTAATTCTACCTTTAATTTTAATTCTTCTTTTAATTTAATTCAATTCAATTTACCCACCTTAATCTTTAATCTTAATCTAATTACCTTAATTTAATCTTAATTTTACCTCTTAATTTAATTTTAATTTTAATCTTTTAATCTTTAATTTTAATCTTAATTTAATTCTTAACTTTAACCTTTAATTAATACTTTAATCTTAATCTTAATCTTTAATTCTTAATCTTTAATTTAATTTAATTTTACTTTTAATTTTCTAATCTTAATTCTACCTGCATTAATGACCACCCAATTTTAATCTTTTACCTTACCCTTTAATTTTACCCTTAATCTTAACCCACCTTTACTACCTTTAATTTAATCTTAATTTTACCTTACCTAATCTTTAATCTTAATCTTAATCTTAAGATAACACATTATTCAGCTAAAGGGTAAACCTCTTCAATTAGCAGAACCAAATCCTCTTCTTCATCAGTTTCTGACTTTGAAACATTAGTTTGCAAATGTGTGTGAAAAGAACTGAGCATTATTCAGTACCCAAGCCACAGGCCTGGCACTACACTGGACAACATTGACATTGAGTCGGGCTGCAAAGTGGAGCAGTGGCAGCAGGTTTCTTTCCCAGGGTCTTTCTGCATGTTCTCCCTGTGCATGAGTGGGTTCTCTGGAATGTTCTACAGGTCAAAAACATTAGTGTAAGGTTAATAGAATTCTCTAAAACTGTGACTTTGTGCCTGAATACTTGATTGTCCTGCTTGTCTCTGCAAAGCAGCGATAGAAAAGGCAGCTGTAAAAGGCGGCCTTGTCCAGGAAACACACAGCCAGGCGGGAGAGTGCATACCTCCCCCTAACCCTAAACTCAACCTAATTTACACCTTATCCCTCACCTAAACATGAGAACTTATAGGTATATACCTAATCCTAACCCTAAACTCAACCCACACTTTAGTCCTAAACTTGACCCCTGACCCAAAAACAGCAATTCGCCTTGTTGGGTCCATGCATGGGGCCCCACAAGGAGCAGTCGGTCCCCACAACAAGCCATTTTCCCTTAAAATGGCCCCACAATGTTTAAGAAACAAGAGCTAACACACACACACACACACACACACATACACAATACTTCCTCGAACCCTCTTCGATAACTCTATATCTGCTGTGGACTACCTCCACTTCCTAAGACTGTTGGAAAATCGGAAAACAAGCTTAGATCTGAACACCAATCATGTTAAATTGGTTAATAAAAATCATCAAAAATCTTAAATAAATACATCAGAAATAAACAAAAGCATGTATTAAGAAGGATCTGGGTTCTGGGTGACTGGATGCGGACCATTTATCCTCCTGTTCGATCATATCAGGTGCTGTTTAATGCTGACCATCATCATCTCTAAAGAAGAAGCCAAATTGCCAAAGCCAAAGAAACAGACCTGGTTTAAAATGATATCATCCTGGGATTTAAGAAAAGGTGAAATAAAACCGCGGAAGAACATTATATAAAATATTAAGGCAGTGAAACAGAAATCCCTCCTTAACTGAAATGATGAAGATGAGGCGTCAAACTTACCTAGTGTCTAGAAGAGCCACAGCAGTCTGACAAGCAGCCGAGGAAATCCTGCTTTTTAACTACCTACAGGGCTAAAAGATAAGATTATTTAAATAATACAGTAATAGAAAATGATGCCGTATTAAAATGACAGAGGTAGATAAGCTGAAGGTCCTTTTGTTTCCAGCAGACTACGGTCCAACTGCTGCAGCAGCTGCCTATTTTCATAAATAACCATCTCAGAAGGTGAGATTATAACTGTTTTTTTAGATGCCTTCTACCAGTGACCAGCTACAAATTCCTCATATTTATAACAGAAATAGAAGTAAAAAAATTTTTTAATAAAACTCAATTATGGACTCTGAAGGGGAAAAAAAAGAGCAGTTTTCTCTACGAGGGAACCAGTAGAAACCAGAGCCTAAAATATGGAACCACCTTTCACCCACCATGGCTCCACTCCCTGGACCTCCACCTTAGAGGACCCGCATGGGCCACATTGACATGCACCTATATGCTAAATACTACAACCTGCATTGTTACAGATATCTAAGATGGGTTTGGTCATCTGAGCTCTAGAGTTTAAAGCAAACATTTGGATTATCAACCTGAAGAATTGATCGTGTTTTAAACTTTGTTACACAGCAGGAAGCTTCAGAGCAGCAGAACTAATTCAGTTACTCTAAAGTCTGTTAGGTCATAAGGAGCCGCTGAAATACATTTGTTATTCTGGGTTCATGAGGTTATGACCAATGCAAATGGCTATCTGATTATGTAAGTCATATCACCTTCTGGAAACAGAGATCAGATATTAGGTAAATTCCCAGCTGCTGTCAGCTGCAGACTGTCAGCTTTCTTTAACTGCATTCATGGATGGTTCCTGTAGAGTCAGACCAGTCACAGCTTTAATGGGTAGAATCCAACCCTTCATGGACAAGTTGAAGGGTGTCCGCTGACATGTGATCTGAAATGGTGTCAAGCTCAACAGAAGCCCTTTTAGCAGAGCTAGCCTGCAGTACAGAGAACTATGAGAAGATGGACACAGGTAGCTATAGAAACCACAGAGTGGTTGCTTTGAGGTCACCTACTGGGATGCACCTCTCAATGTGCGAACCCCATGACCAGTGGAGAGGAGATGAATTTGTTGGAATAAATGTATATAATGTTATCTCATATTTACTAATTTTCTAAAACCTTTTATACTGAATATCTATTTGTTTTTGTTTTTTTATTGCAATGGCCTGAACACTTAGCTTAGGAATAACTTTTGTGTATCTAGATTAAGCCCGGCATTTTTGACCTTTTTGGGATGATTTTCAAGTTGTGCGAGAATTTTTCGATCGGTTTTTATTTTTTTTCGGAGTTTTATAATACTGTCCTTATTGTCACGAGTACAGATCACTCTCTGGATTTAACCCTTCCCCTTGGGGAGCAGTGGGCTGCCATTGTGCGGCGTCCGGGGAGCAGTGTGGGGTTAAGGGACTTGCTCAGAGACCCAAATTGGCAGTCTGTGGGAGAACCTGAGAACCTCAGGATTCCAGGCACAGTACCCTAACCACTAGGCTGCCACTCCCCAAAGCATGCATTAGTGTGAAGGGTCTTGCCTAAAGTCGGGCATACACTGTATGATTTTTTTCCCCTTTGCCGATTTTCCAGTCGTGCAAGAACTTTTTCGATCGGGCCGACTTTCAGCCTGATGGTGCATTGTGTAGTATACAGGTGGTAACGAGGGGCGATCAGCCTCTAACGATCACCTCCCCATCAGGAATCGTAATGTCAGGAGAAAATCAAACATGTTTGATGTTCAGTCGGCTGTCATAAGGTGGTCGTGGGCACCTTCCTCTCAGAGGAAAACACAGAAGCATGGCTGTGATGCAATGAGTGAAATGGAGTTCGTTCTGTAACACTGACACACCGTAGTAGCCACGTTTGCTCAGCCAATCTAATGTTTTTATCTTTCCTTCTTTGTATGTTGGTAAAGGTTTCAGGTGCTTGAGCCTGACTGAATGCAATGATTAAGTGGGCAACTATTAGAAATAGTTTATTTATACCTTTACTTTGTTTGTGTTTCATGGGTTGTGTTCTAATGAACTATTATGATGTTGTTAAATGAGGAAGTTATGTCCCCCTAAAAGGCCGTTGCGCCTCGGGGCTTCCTCAGGTTCTTTTCCTGGGAGCAAGTTATTTACTACTCTTAACTCAAACTGGGTAAAACCATGAAAAAATGACTATAAAAACAGGAGTAAAAAGTAACAGAGTTTATTCCAGATCAGGTCGTTACAGGACAGAGAAAATGCTTGGAGCTTGCACAGCTGTGGGCTCAAAAAATCACATCCCCGAGCGTCCAAAGATTTGAGCCCCAAACAAGGTCATCTCCTGCTTCTTATAGCTCATGAGTCTATGTGTTGCATCAAGTGGATGTTTAGCTGTCCGTATCAGAAACTGACATGCCATCCATGTCTTGAACTTCATGCAGCTTGTCTCTATGCACTTTTTTTTTTTTAATCAAGTCTTTTCACTTCATTTATAATGAATTTAATGAATTATAATAAATATAAATTAATTTAGGTTCATTTGAAATTATGTCACAAACAAAAATAATGTCATCCTGCTAAAAATATGTATTCTAATCAATACAAGAAGAGACAACAGGCGCGTATCCTTGGAGGATTTGCTTTATTTGCTCAGTCAGCCCCACATCATTTCATTAAGTTATTTTTGTCATGATTGGCTTATAGGACTTAACCCACATGCAGAACACCTCTGGGGACGGAGTAAAAGTTAAACAATATTATTTATTGGAGAAAACACACAGAGTAATATGGACTGGTTCTGGTACAGGTCCGGGACTGGGATCACTGATATCTGGAGAAATGGAGAGTTTGATTAGCCAGGCAGTTAGATGGTTTGACGAGTGAGTAATTTCTGAATGTACCTTGAAGAGGTTCTGACAGATCCTTGAGATGGGGAACCGGTTGGGTCCAGAGAATGTGGAAGTAGCAGCAAACTCAGCAGCAGCAGCGTCTAGCTTCTAGCTAGAGAGTCTCAGAATTGGGTTTAGTTTTCCTAGCTCTTCCCTGAGAGCTGAAGGAGGAATCCAGACTGAGATCTTCAGGTTTAGCTTTCCAGCTCTTGTTTGAGAGCTTAAGGAGTGCCTCAGGGTGTGTCCTTAGCTGCTCAATGTTCTGTTTGATAGGCATAAAACAAAAAGAGCTTCAGACTCCAGTCAGGCTACATGTGAGTTCCCCAGACAGAGGCAGGTTAGAATCCTAGTTTCTCTCTAGACTCCACCCCTGATTCACTATATTACCAGAGGCTTAGGTTTGCTAACCAAACTTGGTCTCCTAGGGACGGCGTCGAAGGAAGGTCTGACTGCTGCTTATGAAGGAGGTCTCCTGATGGGCTGATGAGCTCCAGGTGTGCCGGAGGCCTCCAGCCCCAGGAGACCCTGGCCACAGCGCTCTCTGCTGGAGACAGATGGTAGATCTCCAGATCCCTGACCATGGGTAACTCCCAGTCCTTGACAGCAGGTTGAACACATCTGACAGAAGAGATCCCTCAAGGACCTCCTGGTGGGCAAGCCTCAGGATCCCAACAATTTTAGCTTCTCAAGCAGCTTTACTAGCTTGGTTATAATCAACTAATCTGTTTCAATGGGGATAAGCTATTTGCTCCTGGCACCACTATAGAAACCAGAAACTTCCTCAGGTCTTGTTTTCAAGAGCAAGTTGCCAAGGCCTGATTTCAACACCTCAGGCCTTCAAGCGGTTCGTATTCCTTCCTCTCGCCATTCGCTGTCTTGGTTTTTGTGCTTAAGTTTCTATATCTTTTACTTTTTACCTCAACTATATTTATGAAATCCATACATTCCTTGATTGAATGTTTGCTCACTGGCATCATCATTGAATACTTTGAACCTTTTAATGATTTTCGCCATCTGATCTCACATAAAGTTTCATAACTCTCCTCCTCAGCCAAACTATTTCCTTCCACTTTGCGTAACAGGAACTGTTCCCCGGTATGCTCAACATTTCTTGAGGACATTCAAATAACTCCTGCCTTGTTTTGTTAGGTAATGTTTGCTGGAAGTTCTCATCAGGTGTTTCTGATCCATTAAATCCTCTTTGTTTTGTATTAATCCAGCTCTCCTCCTCTGGTCATTGAATGGTCAGCGGAACAAAACACACCAGGCCATGTCTCCTATTCTTCGGATTTTCAGCCTCATATCCATGTTTCCTAAGAATCAGTAGCTCGACGTGAAGTCCCACCACCCTTCGTGGAGAATGAGTCTTCGGATACTGCCCATAGAGCCGTGCTATGGGGCTGTTTCGGAATCCGAACCAGGAAAAATGCCTCTGCACCTCAATTGATGTAGATCTAGGAACCACAAGAGCAAACGGAGTATGCGGACGCATGTTGCTTGCGCATAAAGTTGTTGTCCACAAAATCAATGCGCTGCAGTTGCACGCCTAGAATAAGAAGACGATTACTTGATCTCGCGTAGTTTCATGTTCCTCTTTAAAATTAATTTGCTGATCTAGAGAATAACTCTAGGAATCAGACATTAATAGGCAGAATCTATCTCACCCAACCTGGCCATTCGATTCAGCCATCAGTTGTCCTCACCCAAGCGCGCTTTGGTCATGTGGTTGATTACGATACTCTTGATCATCTGTCCAACAAATGCGTATTCGAGTCCTGACAATTTGATTGATCGCCTTTTACAGTGGGCTTATATAATACTTCGCTACTATGGAGCAGAGCCAGACCGAACTTCCCGACCTCAAACCTTGTGTATGGATCAAGTCCCGAATGGGCACCCAGGCTAAAGAATCAGTGTAAAGTGTCCAGGTCTGGAAGATTCTGATATAACTGATGCAACAAAGTAAGTGGTGCACCAAGCCTCAGCTCTTATTGGAGTAATTCTATTGGCCTCGCTTAGAAAAAAAGATACCTTTTGAAAATACTCAGCGCACTCTTCTTCAATCCTGTTGTTTTCTGCGTTCTGATATAGACCCTCTTTGATACGTGGGTAAGATTCCCTTGTTCATTTGGACTTCAATGTTTTTTTTAATCTCGGTCACTGATTGTTGTTCCTTTGGATCATATTGTTTTCCAACAGGAAAAATATAAAGTTATCGAGGATCTACTTTATAAATCCATTTATTAACCATCAGGTATTTGGTCTGTTTTTCTCCATCCTTTGCAAAGTGACGATGTTTCTGATGTCTTTTCCTGATTCAATCACATAACATTTCTGAAGTTCTTTTTTTTACCTTTTTCTCGTCTGTTAATCAGGTTATTTGAGTGAACCAGTGAACTTCACAGGCTGCCAAAAGTAACTACGTTGTCTCATTGAATGTGGTTAAAAGCTGATTATAGAAGGTTCAAGTTAGGTGGGTTGGAGGGGCTTGACAACATTTTGAGGGAGCTGAAGCCCCCCGAAATAGGCCTAGGACTAAAGATGTCAGGGGGCAGCGGCCCCTACAGAGCAATCTGGACCTAAAGGCCTGGTTATACTGCAGTGTGTCGCAGTGAGCTTGTTGCAGGCATTTACTTTTGATTTCGGCCCATTATTGAAGCGCAATCTGGGTTGTGTTATTCCCCGCCACAACGCCAGAGAGGCCAATCAGGAACTACCTTAGCCGGGTCTAGATACCGCCCAGGCCGTGGAGGAAGGCAAGTGCCTGCTTGGCCGGAACGGAGGGACATGAGGGCCAAAGAGGAGCGGGATCCAGGTGGTGGGCGGGCCACGAATGCTTCACTAATTCTCAGCCTTGCCAGCTGCTCCATCTTTCTAACAGCTCTGCTTTCCACAAACGGCGTCAGGACAAAACAAAACAAAGCTCTAGTAAGTGGAACCCTCAAACAAGAAATACAGATAAATGGAGCATTTATCTCGACTTGACCCAAATCAGAGGCCTCCCCGTCCGTATGGGTCACCCAACTAACTTTGAGAGGTACAGCAGAGTGTCTTCAGTGCAGGTGGTAGGGGCGGTTATTTGCACGTAGCCACATTTAATCCTGGCTCTCAAGCAACCAGCCTTGGGAAAGATGTCAAGAGGCAGCAGGCTCCTGCAGAGCTATCTGGGGCCTAGAGTCCTGGCTGTGTGCTAAAGTATCATTCTGTGGAATTGGAACCAGTGAACAGGGCCTTTCGCCCTAATTCAACCACTAAACCACCTCTCCCCATACATTAGCTACAAGTTATCTCTCTGGATGTTGGATACTGTTTGTCTTGAAGTATTAAGCAATCAAAAAAGTATTTTAGGCTCATTTACTTAGAACTTACAGTATTCTATATTATCAGCTCATCTGGTCTTCTTTCAAAAGTAGGCTTGAAACTCTTCCTTTTTGATAAAGCTTCTAGTGCTTAGAGTGGGCTCCAGGTTATCCCTTTGTTTATCATTCTATAGTTCTGCCAAGCTATAGGCATAGGACTCGGCTGGAGTATATAGGGACCCCTTTTTCATTATTATTCTGCTTCATTCTATATTTCCTCCTGGTTTTGCAAGTATCTTTTAGTTTCTTAGTCTCTAACTTTATGTTCTCTCTATTTTGGCTTTAATAAATCTAAAATGAGAACTAATGTTTGTTCCATCCCATCCATCCATTTTCTTGGCATGCTTAATCCCAAGCGGGGTCATGAGGGGTGTTGGTGTCTATCTCCAGCTGTCTACGGGTAAGAGGGAGGGTCCACCCTTGACAGGTCGCCAGTCCATCTATATGCCCACACAGAGACAAACAGGACAGACAATCATTCACACACGCACTCACACACAAGGAGAATCTAGAGAAGCCAATTCACCTAAAAGTCATGTTTTTGTCACTTGGGAGGAAGCCGGAGTACCTTGAGAGAACCCACACATGCTCTGGGAGAACATGCAAACCCATGCAGAAAAGATTTTGCAATAGAATCAACCCAGAGCCGCCTTTGCTGCAAGGCATCAGTGTTACCCAGTGCAAATCTCACCAGCAGCCCTTTTTTGTTTTATCATACTCTAGAAAAAAAGCAGATTTCTTCACCTTTTTGTCCTCAAGAGGTTCCAGACATCAAGAAGATGTCATTGACATGCTGCCCCCTGGTGGACAAGGAGAACAAAGCAGCAGGTTGGGATGGAAGGACTAAATGTTCTCACCTCCCATTCTATGCATCAGATGTTTGGGTTATTTTCTGTTATTTTTCTTGATTAGTTTCATCTTTAAATTTCCTACATTCTTCTTGAAATTGTTTAATGCTTGATTCATTGATTTGTCGTTAAATATCTTATGATATTTAGTAATTAGAACCATTTGATCAATGTAAGCTTCATAATTGTTCTCCCCTTTTATGGTCTGTTTCCACTTTGTGAACGTAGCATTCTCTCTTTTTATGACTTGTTTGAGGTCTTCCATTAACTCCTCCTTAGTTTTTCTATTTTTTCCCTTATTTTGCAGTTTGCTGGAACCCTCAGGTGTTGCCGATCCAGTGAACCCTCTTCTGCTTGGATCAATCCAGGATCCCGCTCTGGCCATTGAAATGTTTTTCGAACAAAAAATCTACTTGCATTTTGCCTCCAATCTTGATTTCTAGTCATATCCAGAGCCATGAGAATTAGAGGGAATTCTGATATAACTGATGCAGTGAAATAGGTGGTGCACCAAGCCTCTTCTTCTATATGTTTAATATGTGCAACATCTCCATGGAAAATATTTATGAAGTACTGAACACACTCGTCCTGATCTTTAATCCCATTTTTAATGTGTCCATACTTTTCCTTGCCTATTTGGACTTTGATACTTTTTTTAATAGCATCGATTGAGGCATCGATTTGGTTATTATCCAGCTTTTTTCCAACAGGATAAACGTAAAGACGTTGAGGATTTACTTCATATATCCAGTTATTGACCATCAGGTTTTTGGTCTCATCTTCTCCTTCTTTTGCAAAATGACGAATTATTAGATTAACGTCACTTCCAGATTTAATCACATAGAAGTTACTGAGTACTTCTTCTATGCCTTTCTGTTTATCCAACCAGGTAATGTTTCCATTTTCTCGTTTTCCATTGACATATTTATTCATTTCTACATTGATATCTACTTTATCTCTTATTAATTTGGTTGGCTCTGGACGAAACAGGCCCCAAGTCAAGCCTTTTTAGGTCTCTGAAAATTTGTTTTAATTTATTAACATTGTTCTGGTCAAATTTATTAAAAACTTCTTGGTTAATAAATATTCTAAGTTCAGTTGGCCAGCTGTTTCTATACTTCTGAAAACTTGGATTAGCTGTTGGTTTAGGTGGTAGGAGAACCTTTTTTGGTTACATCTTTACTGGGATTTCTTCCATCTTTGGAATAAATGGAACGATCTTTGATTGGTGAGGACTTCCCGTCCTCTGTGGTCCGTCTCCTTCCTCCTCCTCATCTTCCTCCTCCAAAACACTGCAGCTGCAGTCAGAGAGCAGAGCGACTCTCCTCTGTTCCACGTGAGCCACACATGTGCAAAGCTTCCACTGATTCCCCCTGAAGTAACAAGTTGGATCTAAATATAATAATTTGCATTTTTTGAACCTGTTGCACTAAAATACATCCTTCCTGCATGTCAACCCTAAACAACTTTAAGATAAGTTTGATAACACAAAATTGTTTTAGTTTCAGTTCAGATTAAAGTAACCTTCTGGAGCAGTAGAAATTGTATTATTAAGTTTATGAGTTTTAACTGTATTTGGAGTATTTCTAATAACTTTCTGTTTCTAATTCTGATATACTTATTATATGCAAATGATGTGATTATGTTTATGCATTTTACAGACTCTTTTATCCAAAGGGACTTACAGAGTAGACACAATTTTACAGTTATCATTAATATGAAAACCCTGATTATGTGATTAATAATAATAAGTGCAATAAACGCCATATGACAAAGGTTATGTCAGGATTTGGTGTGGGATTGAGGACCCAAATGCAGAGGCAAGTAGGCAGAGGTGAATTTAGGTGGGTTAAAATGAGGTCTCACAGGAACTGAGACAGGAATCAAAAATCCAACAAAAAAAATAACAAACCAACCAGAACCAAGGGAGACATCAGGGGAAAACCAAACTCTAGGAGTTTTCAGGGAGGGAGACGAGGTATACAGACAGACGCTAGGACTTATGGATCCAGCAAAACAGGAACTGAAGAGGGGAGGGCTTTTAAAGTGGGATTTATAATGTACACAGAGAGGGCCAGAACGAGAGGAGGATTAGAAACAGGTGAGAGACAGAGCAGAAATGTTCAGAGCAAGGGAAAGAGGACACAAGAGGGCAGCAGAGGACAACAAATGGAAAACCTGGAATGACAGGAACTAATAAGAAAACAACAAAATAATAATCAAATAACTAGGAAAATGAAACATGGTGAAAAGAAAACTAAACACTAGAAATCAAGGAGTAAGGAAAGACAGAATACTCAAAAGAAAAACATAACAGAAACAGAAACCTAACAGGTTAAGGTAAAACCTGGATACATTTATTATTATTATTAAATAATTATTATTATTTAGAGGGAATTTTAATGGAAGATGTCAGCAAACAGACCATGCATTCAGCATTAAGTGTTTTGATGATTTTTAGCTTACAATGCTAACAGGGTTTATAGGTTTAAATCAGGTGGGATCTAACTCTTCCCTTGGCTCAAATCTTAGGACAACCTTATATTGCAAAGGAGAGAACCAGGCAGACAATTCTGTTTTTGTGATTAGAAACACCCATTTGAAAAAAGATAGCCTTGCAAAACACTACTTATTACCCAGGTTAATTTAGATGGTGATATTTAAGAAAATGTGTTGTGCCCCCCAATATATATTTCCTGTGCTACTAAATAGTTTCTATTTTTGTGAGCACTAGTGCTCCTGGTGAAAAAAGCCAAGCATACAGCCATGATGCGTGTCCAGTATATTTCAGGTCTCTGGCCAGGCTCAGACTATGGGTCCACAGAGCCTTCCCAGCACCACTAGTACTCACTGCTCCTGCATTTCATTAATACAACATACAGAAAACAGTTTGTTACAAAAAGTGGGAACTGGGCATCAAGACCAGAGTGTTTGAAAGACAGAAATTACAGTCATAAATATAAGTTCTCCATCACCTTGGTGCTTCATTTACAACAGAAGCTTCTTTTACAAAATATTTTTTCAACATTAGTTACAATTTCTGGCCAACCAATAGAACGAAAAGAAAATCAAGTTTTTGTCTTATTTTCCACTTTGTCTACATGAGGATTAAGCTTAGTATCAGGTTCTGAAACTACATGATTGGCTTAAATTATATTGAGAAATAAGTGCGGCATGGCTGCATACTGAGAGGACAGAATTCACTAATTCTTGAACATGCCTCTGTGATTTTAATTATATAGCATAATTAATTAGTTATTAGGGGAAGTTATGAGGTCTTGTGAAAATAATCTGCATTTATTGTTTCTTTAAAGGTCTTTATCTTCATATCGCTGGATTGCGACATGGCTTGTTTTTCTCTCTCTGTGTTTCTCCACTAGAATAGAGAAGCTGCTTCAGTTTATTTTTATGTCATCAATTTATAGCAAACATCATCTTAAGGTTTTTACAGACACAGTTCAACCAGTTCATCCAGTCAGATTGATTCAAATTTTTCCATCTAAGGAAAACCAGTTGATTGACTCATTGACTTTTCAGCAATCCCTCACACTAAG
Source organism: Cyprinodon brontotheroides (assembly GCA_018398635.1). Classification (NCBI taxonomy): domain Eukaryota; kingdom Metazoa; phylum Chordata; class Actinopteri; order Cyprinodontiformes; family Cyprinodontidae; genus Cyprinodon; species Cyprinodon brontotheroides. The sequence continues at coordinate 41,684 of JAGKQL010001358.1, forward strand.
CATGCTTGTAGCGAACAGTTGTGAGGAAAACTCACCTGTGAACAGTGTGAAGAAACCTCCAGCAGAACTTGTTTCAGTGTGAGCCTGGCCAGGTTGCTAAATTCATCACAGGTTCAAGGAGACAGAAGCAGACATAGAAAAAGAAGCCATGCATACAAAAGGCAACTGCTATTTACTAGAGATAAATCAACCTGACAGTAATGTGTTTGGACTGTGGGAGTTTGCCAAAGAAACACTGGAGAGAACCCACGCGTAGGGAGAACATATCAACTAAAACTGCAGAGAGGCCAGGACTACAGTGGAAAACACACAGGCCAAGCTCCGAACATCTAGAAACAAAGGTGTTGGGATGGCAGCAGCACAAAGGATATCGTAGGACTTTTTTTTCTCGTGCTTCAGAAAATCCTCTTTGGATCTTCATCCAGTGAAGCTTTTATCTTATATTCAGTCTCTAGAACTAAAACGGACTGGGACTTGCCCATTAACATTTTCGGCCCTAAATATTTCCAGTTAAATCTTTGGATTGAAGAATCTCTCAGATTGGTGCAAAACTTTACAGAAGTTTGATTTATGAATGATGCAGGAACATTTAGATTTAGCATCAGAATCAGAACATTATTCTGATAAATTCTCAGGGTTTGGCTTTTTTCTGATGAAAGTAATGCTTTGCAAAGGTTAGAAACTAAATGTAAACATTAAAGTTATAGTGCAGGGGTGTTCTTTTTCCTGGTGGATCATCTAAATAGGTGGTCCTCCTAATTGTATGTTTACGTAAGGCTGTCCTACGTGCTGATCCCCATTTTCACTTACTGGTGGTTAGTCTTCTTTTGGAAAGTAAGCTTGCATGAGCGATGCATACAGCCACTTTTTAACAGAACGTGCACGAGGAGAAATGGACGCATTGGTCTGTAAGGAGCGGTACAGGGTTGTTCATTTGGATTTTAGAGTGGAGAGGGTTGGTCTTTTCAAAAATTCACTAAAATCCTCCACTATACCTTTTTAAATTTAATCCTGTTTTACATTTAGATGATATGTAGTTTATAGGATTTGGATATAAAGAGTAAATATGGTAAACAAATGTATACATTCGTTTAAATACATTTGCTTTAGTTTTAATGAATATTATTACATAGATTTCAAATTCGTGCAATTGTTCAAAATTGTACTTATTTGGAAGACTTGATTTAAATGTTTTCCATACAAATAGATCAATATAAATGAAAGTTCTTATATAAATAAAGTACTTAAATACTACAAATTGGACTAATATTTCTCTGACTTCTAGAATCGAACACAAAGCATTCAAAAGGGGACCTAGGATCGGCTAATTTTCACCTCATCTTTAAACGCCATCAGGAAGAAAATCAATAAGTTATGATGACGTGTTCGCAGCGCTTCAGACGGCTTTAAGGAAATCAGAATCTATTTTCACTAAAGCTGTTTCACATTTGGAGAAACGCACCTAGATGAGAATCCCTGGACTGAAGCTGCCTCTGGACCACAGTCCCTGGTTTTTCTGGTAAATGTCCCCCAGGGCCGGTCTTCACAGAAAGGGCTAAATGTGGAAGCAGTCGGCTTTCTAAAGGTTCAATGTTTCAACACAAAGAAGACAGAGAACTCTGTGAACTCTGAGCTTTTATTCAATATTGGAAAATTTCCAAATCAGCAAAAAACAAATACAGAACATCTTCCAGGTTCTCCTGGAATCAATTCATGGATGTTTTTCTAGAAGAATGAGCTGGTTTCTGGGCTGAGTTGATCCCTGGTTTTTCAGAAGCTCCTTTGCTTGCAGAAGCTGAAGGTTCACCTTCACAGTTGCTTTCAAACTTCGCTTTTTCAATAAAGTTTAAGCAATCTGCTTCAAACTTATCCTTGTTGTCTAATACTTTATACTCAGAAGCAATGTCAGCCATCCTCTTCTGTTCTTTAACGTTTGGTAAAGATTCCTTCCAGCGTTTAAACACCGCATATTCTCGTTTTAGAACATCACGAAGATTGTTTCGATCAGCCTCATTCATTTTGTTAAAACACGGAGCTGCTGATCCGCTGAATCCTCTCCTGCTTCCATCAATCCAGCTTCCTCCTCTGGCCATTGAATGGTTAACAAACCAGAAATCTGGTTTATTTTCAACAAAGCATTGATCCATATCCATGGCCATGAGGGTTATTGGAAATGTTCTGAAGTTTCTGGCAGATTCCATGATGATAGAAGCAGTGAAATACCAAGCAAAGTATAGTCTGTCCTCATTTGGGTGTTGATCATATTGTTCTCCTAAAAATATTGTCCTAACATAATAACGATAATTATTTTTCAGCTCTGTCGCTCTGTCTTCGTCTTTGTTTTTGTCTTTGTTTTTGTCTTTGTTTTTGTCTTTGTCTTTGTCTCTTACCTTAAATTTCTGATAGTTTTTACTATCAAGCAAACCTTTTTTTATGCTGTCGTAACTTTCCCCACCTCTGTTCGTAATCCTGTCCCTTATTACCTTTATCTTGTCCTGTCTGTTGTTCCCATAATAATTTCCAACCGGTCTCACGTACAGATCGACAGATCCAACTTCAAATATCCAGTTATCAACCATCAGGAATGTTGATTTATCCTTTCCATCCTTTCCCTTCTTTCCATCCTTTTCATCCTTTCCCTTCTTTCCATCCTTTTCATCCTTTCCATTCTTTCCATACCTTTCATCCTTTCCATTCTTTCCATCCTTTTCATCCTTTACCTTCTTTCCATACTTTCCATCCTTTCCGTAATGACGAATGACATTCTTGATGTCTCTTCCAGAACTGATCTTAAAACAGCTCTTAAGAACTTTGTCGATATTTTGCTCTTTCCTATTTTTTTGGTGTTCTTCTGCAATTAGATCTCCTATAAAATAGTTATCCTTGTCATTGGGACACTGTGGAGTGTCTGTCCCTGGTTCCGGGTGAAATAGCTCCCAAGTAAAAGCTTCCAGCATCCTAAAGTCTTTAGTTATTTCTGTAACTTTGTTTTGGTCAATCATTTTATAAAATTCTGGGTCAATAAACAATGGTGGATCTTCTTGCCCGCTTTTCCCCTCAGGATGGTTCTGGTCTGTCTCCGGATCACCTAACAATCTTGTTTGATTGGTGAGGACTTCCCGTCCTCTGTGGTCCGTCTCCTTCCTCCTCCTTA
>JAGKQL010001359.1:3972-14926 GCA_018398635.1 Cyprinodon brontotheroides
GTCAAAATTTTGGTGTCGATCATTCGATTTCATCCTGGACACTACAGAAAATGGGCTAAAAGTGTTAAAAACCGGAATTCTCCTTTAACATAACAAATGTTCCCTCGGGAGACATTCAAATCTGTATGAATAGTTCGCACACTTATGGATAAACTAGAATGATCAACTTCAAGATGTTTGAAAATTGACTTTCAACTCCCTCATGGATCGATGCATACTTAACAATGCTTCTCTAGGTCCAGCTGTTTTAATATTTTTCATCTTGGCGTTGTGAGAACATGCACTGATGTTTTTATTTAATTTCATTGAGATGACTTAAGTTTTATATTTCTGTTATCAATAATCTCTATTTACATACCCCAAATTTGGGATAAGAAAATTAGCATTTACTGTTTTAAAATACACAAGATAAGAAGTTAAATATTAAAAATATAGATATTTTTAGCGATTGTTGATACTATTTTATACTTATGGAGCGTGCATAAAAACTACTCATTATTTTTGGAGTAGGATTTTAACATTAGTATGTCAGGTAATTGGACTGGAGCCAATTGATCTGGTTTTATAAGACTCCTCTCATTCTTTTAATATTTGGTGGATATTTCATGTTGATATTACGACATCAGCCAGAAAGGTCCCTAGGACATCCGTCTCAGAAGAGGAGAAATACCAGACTTCCGATTCCTCAGAAACCTCCTGCAGTCCCTCTGGAGGAAACCAAACCATTGACACCAGGAGGGTGGCCAGGGGGGCATACAGAGAGATGTCTGAGACACACCTCTCTATGGAGGATTTTTTTCCTGTCAAAACCAACAGCACACATTTTTCAATTTCAAGAGCAAGATTTCTCTACTTGTCCTCATCTCAAAACTTGTAATACTTGCATTCAAAACTTCCTTTCTCTCAAAATCTCTTCTCCATTGTACTCTCAGATCTACCGCCTAATGCAACCTTTCCAGCCAATAGAATGACAGCCTCAGAAAGGGTGTGCTTTGTTTTTAACTTCTACTGTGTTTTGCCTGTTACTGCTTACAGATAATGAAAGTGCTTTTCGATATAAAATCTAATAAAATTAGAAGCTGAAAACAGAAACAGTTAGGGAAAAAAAATAAAGACCTAAAAATTATAAAAGGTGATTTTGAAATCAGCAGTGAATTTTTTTTCTTTTGGGGGAAGCTAGCCTGACTAGCATACTCTGAAGTGGGAGTTTTGTGTATTCAGACCTGTACTGTTGATGGGTCAGCTCCAAGCCTATCAATTACATAGCCTACTTTTTCGCTAAGGCCCCGGCCCAAACGGTCAAACCTGGCCTAAACGCTATTAAATTTTCAAATAAAACCAGCCTCCTCATCCATACCGGCCGGGCGCTTTTGGGGGTCTGTAAATCCATCTTTTATTAAGCCTTCAGAGGGGAAGATTTTTGAAAGCGCCGCTTTCGCGTTCCATCTTTAAGCTCTAACCGCATTTTTCTTGCGCGCGCATGCGTCATTGGCGTCGCTCTCTAAACTGCGCATGTAATGCGACACAGGCCTCACAACAAACAATGGCGCCGTACTGTGTTGAATGGTTGCTGCTCATGCTACTCACTAGGGTGGGTATTGCCAAAGGGAGATCACGCGGTCAGTTAGAATGCGTTGAACCACCGTGCGATTCTATCAATGATGCATCCACGATACTTTAAATTATAACGTTAAAACATTGCAATATTTTCTCCTCCATGTTTTGTTTTTGAATGACTTCGGCACAGTATACCGCGGCTGAGGAAATGCTTGTGACACAAGGCGAAAGCGTCGTCAACACATTTGCAGCGACATCTACTTGACTGAAAGTTGTATTACACTTGTTTTTGGCTGATGTTCGCCAACCATTCATACAATTTTATTTTATTCATTTTTTTAAATTAATAATCGATTCTTGGCATCAAGAATCGATGCAGTTAGATCACTAAAATTAGAATCACGATGCATCATCATCACGCTTATTTTGCACACCCATGCTACTCACCCTGCCGTCGGGCTTACAACAGAATCTTTCCTTCTGAATACCGCTATGGGGAAGAATATAATATAGACGCATATAGTTCAGCACCCGAATTTCACTGGAACCACTCTTAAAATGGACCCCTAAGAGGGCAACCTCATGTATAAATATTAGTGCGCATGCCCAACATTTTGTCGCCTATTTTTGCTTTTGGCACCACAGCCACTTACAGGCCTGGCATACATTTTGCAGCGTTTATGCATTCGCGGTGGACGCATCATATTTATTTTACGCCTCCTGCCTTTAAGACAAACGTTTCTGGAAAATATTAGTGTTTCTCAAGGCTTGTTTTGACTTGTGCGGACTGCATTTCTGGGAACAAGTATCTATGGAAGAGGATAAGGGCCACTGAAAAAAAAAAANAGACTGAGTAAAAGTTTGAACAAAGTTTATTGAGAAACACACACAGAGAATGTAATGACTGGTTCAGGTGCTGGTCCGGGAATGGTTTCAACTCCTTTCTGCAGAGATGAGAGTTTGATTAGCTTTGCAGTTTGATTGTATGAAGAGAGAGTTGGATCTTTTTAATGTGTACCTGAAGAGGTTCCTGACAGATCCTATGAGAGGGAGGCGGTTGGGTCCAGAGACAGTTGAAGAGCAGAGTTAAGCAGCAGCTTGGCGTCTGAAAAGCACTTCGAGCTGGAGAGTTTTCAGACTTGGTATGTTTCCAAGCTCTTCCTCTCCTGAGAAGCTGATGAAGGAATCCAATTGAGATCTTCAGGTTTGGCTTACTTGGCGAAGGCAGGCAGGTTCTCAGATTAGCTCATCCAGAGCTTCAGACGTCGGTGGGATTTCCTGTGATCAAAGAAGACAGAGGCAGATTAGAAAAGCTTGTTTCTCTCTAGAGTCTACAATGATTTCCTAAATTCTTAGAGGCTCAGGTTCGCTAACCAAACTTGGTCAACACTGCGGCGTCGAAGGAAGGTCTGACTGCTGCTTATGAAGGGTGGTCTTCTGATGAGCTGATGATCCTCAGGTGTGGTGAGGACTCCAGCTCAGGAAGCCCACAGCGCTCTCTGCTGGAGACAGGTGGCGGATCTCCAGATCCCAACAAAAAAGGGTTAAAATGCTAAAAAGTGGTTTGTCTTACATGACTTATTTTCTTTCTGATTGTGTAATTTGTGGTTTAGATGTGTGAATTTATAATTTACGAGGTGATCTTGAACTAGACATGACACCGTCTGTCTCCGCCAACATGCCTGGAGATGCTGCAGTCTTTTCTTCATTAGAGTAAAAGTTCTCGCTGAGGAAACATCTCTTTTCATTGTCTTTATTCCTCCCCATTTTCAAGTATGTTGTCGCTGTAAAACATATTTAACATGATTGTAGTAATCAACTAACATGTTGAAGCAATGTTAAATGTGTTGCTGTTATATTTTAAGTTGTTCAGAACAATGTTTTACCAAGTGTAGTATGGAAGAATTATCCTGCCATAATGCAAAGAGCACATAATTTAAATTTGAGAAAAGAATTTCATCTTCTTGCACTCAAAACTTAACATGTTCACACTCAAAACATGCGCTTTTTCATTTAAAAATAAAATAATAAAGGGCGATTCAAGAATCACCAATGAAAAGTCACTTAATTTCTGCTGGAGGCAGAATTAGCATCTGCCTTGACTAGCAACTCTGATGCTACCCGTAGGCTCCTGCTTTTGGCGGATTTTTCTGCTCTCTCGATTGCAGTTGGATCGTCGTAGCCAGCAACCTTTCCAGCCAATAGAACGTATTGTGCCTCGAAAGGGTGCGCTTTGTTTATCCCTTTACTGAGTGTGCCTGTAGCATTACACCACTTATAAGAGCTGCCAGCTGAAACTTGCTATTTACAGTAGTTTTGTGGCTCGATTCAGCAAAAGTTCAGTACTTATGGATAACCTTAAAAATTCTGAATTAAGTAATTTTAAACAATTAGTGGTTTGTTATGTACAAAAGCAAAGAACCAACATATTAAATTATTTTCTTGAAATACTTTGTTAGTATAATGGCAAATCTTTTTATGCTTTTAATCCAGTCAGTGAGTTATGGATGTTTTTTAAAATTTGGATGAGGGATGTAACAACTGAAAAGAGGAGTCCAATCGCAGCTCAAGTAGGACATAAAGGAAAGGAGATTCTTATGTCTTCTGAAAGCCAAACCGCCGCCACCTCAATGGACTAACTATGCGGTTTGTTGGCTATATCAGCAGGTTAATAAATAATAAGTACTGTATTATGATATTAAAAATTTGTATTTATTTATTTAAATTTTTATTATCATGTTTATTCACAGACCTCAAATTTTATATTTAGTTAAGAGTGAGATTGTTAATTTTTGGAGGCGGGATTACTTGATCCTGAAGAGAAATCTTTTTTCTCCTGATTCTATAAGAAAACTAAGTCAGATTTTTTCTGACTGACAGCCCTGTGGCTGCAAGGCTATCATTCAGAGGTGGCAGTCTGCAGCACTGGGGCCTCCAGGCCAACGGGCCCTGTCGCCATTTTCTTCTTCACCCCCACACCTTCACCTTGTGGGCTGTGTGTCTGAGGGAACTAGCTGGAGTACCGTCAGTCATCATGGACTTTTTAGGACTGTTGTTAGAAAAACACCTGAGTTTAAACACCGTTAGAACAAGCTTATGGCGGACGTGACTTTAGAGACAACCCCGCGGTGAACAACATTCAGGGGCAGGACATAGAAACAGTGTCGTAGAAAGCCTTCAGAAATACCTGCGTTCACGGCCAATAAGAAAGCTGACTGACACACATAACACCATAATAAGCACTCTTGGAAATAACTATCCAACATTTTAACTTTCTGTAAAAAAAATTTTTTTTCCCCCCTACATTTTGAAATCAATACTAACAAAGTATTTCAAGAAAATAATTTAATATGTCGGTTCTTTCCTTTTGTACATAACAAACCACTAATTGTTTAAATTACTTAATTCAGAATTTTTTGGGTTATCCATAAGTATTGAACTTTGCTGAATCGAGCCACAAAACTACTGTAAATAGCAGTTTCAGCTGACGCTCTTATAAGTGGCGTAGTAGCACAGGCACACTCAGCAGGGTTAAACAAGCGCACCCTTTCTGAGGCTGTCGTTCTATTGGCTGGAAAGGTTGCTAGGCAATGATCCAACTGCAGTCCGAGAGAGCAGAAAAAATCCGCAAGCAAAGGGTTTACGAGCGTATCTGAGACTCGAGCAGAGCGCGGTTTGTGCGCGAAGAGAAGGAGGCAAGCGAGAGGAGAAAATATCCGTGCAAGAAGCATTAAATCTGAGAGAAGAAACAAAGATTTGAGAGAGAAGAGAAAATATTTGAGAGAGAGCGCATGTTTTGAATGTGAGCATTATAAGTTTTGAGTGCAAGAACATGAAATTCTTTTCTCAAATTGAAATCATGTGCTCTTGCATTATGGCAGGATAATTCTTCCATAGTGTAGTAACTTATGTAAGTGTGTGCGTGTCAGCTAGCTCTCTGCTAGAACTCACCGACACCATCACAGTAGTTGTAGCCGGGGCGGGCTTAATAGTGTCAGGAAGTCAGTTTGTGTGGTCTGTTTTTGTGTTTCCTTTTCTCCTACACCAGGTGGTTCCCTGTCCTCATTGAGTCTTCCTACACACCTGCAGCTCATTGCCTCATTACCTGTGGAGTGTTCTTAAGCTGCTGACTGCCACTACCTCCACGCCAGAGTGCATGGCTAGAGTACAGGGTACTTCTAGCCATGCTTAGTTTAGCAGAGTCTAACCTGAGTTAAGTCTTTGTTTTGCCAATACTGGGCATTCTAGCCATGCTTAGTTTAGCAGGCAGAGTCTAACCTGAGTTTTGTGTTTGCCAGTTTTGGATTCTCTAGCCAAGCTGAGTTTCTTGCTGACTCAAGCTGAGCTGTTTTTGTCAACCTAAGTCTTAACTTTGTTTTTTGTCTTGCAGTTCTCGGCAGGAAGTCAACCTGCAAACTGGATTTGTTTGGTCCTTCTCTCTCTGGAAGGTTCAACTGAGCCTCTAACTGAGCTGGGTTCCAAATAGGAAGTTTGGATCAACTTTCCCTCAAGAGGTCGTTTGAGCTAACACCAAGCAAAGCGGTTTCTTCCAGCACCGCAGCCCGCTCAAGTACCGCAGGAAAACCGGCGGTAAGTAGCCACAGCTTCTCCGCTCACCCAAACAGGAAAGTGCTTCGATCAACTTACTCCCCAAGAGGTCATCTGAGCTTCACACCAAGCAAAGCTTCTTCAGCACTACAACCTCTTCAGCACTTAAGTATTGCAGGAAATCTGAGTGGCAGTAAGCTTCTCCACTCACCATGAACAACTGTGAAGTCTGAGTAACCCAGTCCACCCATCACCAAGCAAGACACTCTCTGGTACAATCCTCTCAGTCTGGATTCCATAAAGGACACCCCCTTCCCTGGAGTGCTGGTGCCTGCAACCTTTTCTTCCAATTCTTATACCTAAGATTCAAATTTCCCATTGAGCCTGAACTAACCGCAGTGTCTTCCCCTCACCTTTCAGTCCCTGTCAAGCAGTGCTCAGAGCAGCACTGGATTCATCACATTATTTCTCAAATAAACCTGTTTAAACTTGTCCCTGGTCTCACTGTTTGGTCTTCTGTATCTTGGGGTCAGACCTTAGATAAAAATCATGACACTCCAGAGTTCCCAAGAAATCAAGCCGTGTCTGATTGAATCTTTCTATTGGATTTTCTGTCGGATGGTCGGGAGTTGTGTGAGATTTGGAGATTCCAGCGAACTTACAGAGCTCTGCTACAACCTCTGACTCAAAACAGGCTCCCTGATCACTATGCAATCTGCGAGTGAAACCATAATGGCTAATGACATTCTCCCACAACACTGTGGCAGCAGTCTTCACTGTCTCATCTCTGGTTGTGTAGGCCTGTTCATACTTTGTGTTGATCAACCTGACTCAACAGTGTCTTTTGAGTCAGGTTCCAGTGTCAAAAATCAATGCAAACCAATTCCAAGGGACCCGTGACCTTGATGTTAACCAGTTTGAGGCTTTTTGAACCCTAGACTTACGCCTCACACATCTTTCTACAACTTTTGCATTTACTTTCAATGTATTGTGACATTTTCGGCCAGTAAAATCTTGCTCTGGCTAGCTCCAGTGTTCTTTCTATGCCCATATGACCGACATCATCATGAACACCTTGAAAGCCCTCTCTCTGTGACTACTGGGCATGACGAGCTGATTATAAGCCTCACCTCTTTGATGGAGAATCTTATTTAAACAGTACACCATCTACCAAAAGTAACTTTTGTCCTCTCCCTCAAAAAAGATGAGCTACCTCTGGTTCCTCTAATCTTTGTCTAATGGCCTCAACATCTACCCTCCAATATCTCAATAACTCTCCACAAGGTGGCATCTTCCCTCTGCAACCTATGCCAATCCCTCCCATAGTCATTTCCGTAAAGCTGAGTAACCCGGCCCGACTGGGTCTTCTAAATCATCAGAACAGCAGACCTCTATCACATAGAAGCGTCTCAACCAAGCTGGTACTTCATTTTCTGGTTCCTGTTCATTTTATGCGGATTGTATGGACATAGATGTTGTGTCGCGATAAATAAAGAGTTTGAACTGTCTCTTCATCTAAGAACTTGGAAATCCTCAGTTGACCAAGCTAGCACGCATCCATCATACTAGAGATTCTTTTGTTCATTTCTTGAGACTCCTCATCGCCTTGGAGACCGCCAGTGAATGCAAAGTTTTTTCACTTTTGGACCAGACTGGCATAAGCTACAACCTAGTTTGCCCGCCTTGAAAAAAGCTGCACCCCAAAGCACAGTGTGAAGCAAATATGGAGGTCAAATTTTTCAATTATGTGCTCAAATGCTGCTTGGCACGTAGGAGTCCATTCTGCTCCCAGAGGTTGTGACTGTTTCCACAGCCAATGTTTAGGCCTTGTGCCTGGGGCCAAGTGCCCTTTAATAAATCATTTAAAGGTCTGGACAATTTTTGCATAATCCCTGACAAAGCTACTATAGTAACCAGTGAAACCTAGAAATGATCTTGGAGTTCTTTTGGCTGTCTGAGGCTGAGGCCATTCTCTTAATGCTTAACTTTGTCAGGGACAGGTTGAATACCCTGAGCAGATATCACGCGGGCTTCCAAGTATTTCACTGGAGGTCTAAAAACTTGCATTTGGAGGGTGACAGTTTGACACCAAAATCTGCAATGTTTAACACCAGACGTTCCAGAGAATTTCAGTTCAACATTTGTTTCACCCAAGGAAAAGCACTACATATGAAGCTACAATTGTGCCATTTATTAGTTTTTACAAACCCAAGGTGAGTCCTCCTCCCTGCATTTGTGACAGGTATACTTTGTGCAGTGCACACAACGCCAGTGCTGTGGTTCCTGTTGCGGAATTGCACCTGGCCTGCTTATAATAACAATGAAAAATCTCAAAACCGGTTTGCTTTTGAAGAAAAGCGGTTGCAACATGATGCATATAGGGACTATCTATATGTATCCTACAAGTTTGGTGGCATTACGATGATCTATAGTGTAGTCATTGCTCATTTTATACTTATCCTAATAATAAAATAGAGGTGCCATTTAGGCTTTGGAAAATTCCTCAAAAAAGTATTATTTTCGAATCCAATTATTGTGATATGAAAGACATGAGATGAGATACACATGAAATGAATGTCATAATAATACACTTCTCCTTGGTGACGCTTTTGAATATTTCTCTCTAATTATTTTGCAACTTGCAGATGGTCCCTAAGCTTTTGCGCGAAGCAAGCTCTGCATAGGGCCCAATATGTTTCTCACAGTGCAACAGGAGACTCGCTTTGAAGAAACTATGGTTGTAGCTCATTGTCTGCCTTGCTGTGGTTGCAAAGAGGTTTCTGTTTTGTAGAATAAATCATCCGCCAGCGAGTTATTAATCCGGAAAAGCCGAATATGTGAATATATTGCCAACTTTACTGCAGTTTTACAATGCTGTCTCTCCTCCGTTCCAGCTAATGCAGCTATTTTCATTGTACAGATCAGTTATCGTCTGAACGCTGCTCCGGTGGCTCTGCTGAAATAATTCCGGTGTTGGCGACACTGATGATGTGGACCTGGTTGTATTTAATTACAAATATGATTTATTCCCCCCTGCTCTCAAGTAAAACACTCTCAAAGAGAGAGACTTGAGCTAAAACTGAAAATGAAGGGGATGGAATGGTTTTCCAGCACCAGCGCTAATGGGGTATTTACATCTGAAATGGGATTTATGAGTTGTGAAGTACTGTTGGGGGGACTGGAGGCTGGTGAAAATTCTCGTATCTCTGGGATTTCCAGTGTTAAGGACTTTCATAAGTCTTTCCTCATGTTCCTCCAGTGAGCTGGAGAATATTATGAGGTCATCCAGGAAAGCAATGACTTCCTGGAGGTAAATGCCCTCCTTTACCTTCTCCATGGTTCACTGAAAGGTTGCTGGAGAGTTGGTCAGGCCCTGTGGCATCCTCCTGAATTGCCATGTGCCAAAAGGGGTTGTAAATATGCTGTCTTTGGCCGATCAGTTGAGTTCAAACTCCAGCGGTAATAACCACCTTTGAGGTCCACGCTTTATTAAACCATTTTGACCCGAACAGCAGGGGTGAATGTTACCTCTAAGCGAGGGCGGTGGGTAGGCATCTTTTTTTGTCAAATTGTTCAGTCTGGGGTAATCTACCACCATCCGCAACTCTCCATTTTTCTTTCGGACAAGAACAATTGGAGAGGCAAAGGGACTGTGTGATTCCTCTATGATATCTGCAGCCAAGAGATCTTGAAGATGCCTTTTCAAATAATTGAAATCTGCATGTGAAACATGTCCGCTCTTTGAATGGTACATGTGGCTCTAGTTCTTTATAATGAGTAACCCCTGTCACACCTCCCACGTCCAAATCATGTCTTGAAAATGCACTGTGGACCTCTTTATTTATTCCAGCCTCTATGTGCTCCTTTAAATGTGGGGATATGGGGCTTTCATCAAAATCAAGATGGAGAGTGTCTGCAACAAAACTGTTTCTCTCATTGTGAGAGACCAGCAAAGACTGTACTTGCTTGCGAGGAACTGCAGAGTGGGCGTTCGGGTCAGAGGGAAAAAGAGGAACAGCCCAATCAATGGCAGAACACTCAGGAATGACTGCCTTTGGTTACAGGATGATGTCATGTCTGGAGTCATTTTTGATGGCAAGCTTAAGTCTGCTGTGGGATCCAGGATATACATCAACGATCTGATCATAAATAATCAGGCCTCCTGGTGTGGGAATCTCCTCTGCACCACTCACAGGAGCTTGGATATCACCACAACCAGGTTTAGAGTGACATATGACTTTCAGTGTGTAAAACCTGCCTCTCTTCAGGCGTACTGGTACTTTGCTGCTGAGAGTTACACGCATAACCCTAGCTTCTTTTGTTTGAGAATCAATCAGTTTATGACACTCTGCATGTGCTTTTTGCCATTTTGCCTGAATGGGCAGAACTTTAAGGAAGTCTGGAACACCCTGTTTTATGCAATCTTGTCTCATTGGGAGTAAGATGTTGGTGCCAACAAAAAGGTAATTCATGGTATTGTATGACTGACCTGGGGTCACTAAAGCCAGAATATGAAAATGTCTGTCTGTGCCACACACATCCTTAGGAAACTGAGCATCAACTTCCACATATCTCACATAAAGGACCCTTTGTCCAGCTGCACCTTCAATATCCAGTGCCCCTTTAATGGAAAATAACTCCCTGTGAGTAAGGTACTGAGAATAAAATGACTGACATATGATTGTCACTTGTGAACTTGTGTCAATAATGCAGTTGCAATGGATGCCATCTAGCCAGGTTCCACTGTTACAAAGGTCTCCTACAAGTCCTTTTGGAATGTCACTAGTGACTGATATTTGGGGGATGCATAGAATGACTCAAAACAGACGAACTTGTTTGACAGCGAGCT